>PVIH01000752.1:34852-300115 GCA_004025045.1 Sigmodon hispidus
AATAATGCTGCTATGAACATAGTTGAGCTAATACCTTTGGAGTGTGAATGTGCATCTTTAGGGTATACACCCAGAAGTGGTATTGCTGGGTCCTTGGGGAGATTGATTCTCAATTTTCTGAGAAACCTCCATATTGTATTCCAAAGTGGCTGAACAAGCTTACAATCCCACCAACAATGGAGGAGTGTTCCCCTTGCTCCGCAACCTCTCCAGCATAAGCTGTCATCTGTACCTTTTATCTTAGCCAATCTAACAGGTGTACAGTAATAAAAACAGCCTGGTACTGGCATAAAAACAGACTTGTGGACCAATGGAATAGAATTGAGGATCCAGACATTAACCCAAAAACCTATGAACACCTGATTTTTGACAAAGAGGCCCAAAATATTCAATGGAAAAAAGATAGTATATTTAACAAATGGTGTTGTCATAACTGGAAGGAAGTGTGTAGAAAAATGCAAATAGATCCGAGCCTGTCACACTGCACAAAACTCAAATCCAAGAGGATCAAAGACCTCAACTTAACCCCAACCACTTTGAACTTGTTAGAAAAGAAAGTGGGAAATACACTTCTACAAATTGGCACAGGCCACCATTTCCTAAATATAACACCAATGGCACAGGCACTAAGACCAACAATCAATAAGTGGGATCTCCTGAAGCTGGGAAGCTTCTGCAAAGCCAAGGACACTGTCAATAGGACAAAATGCCAGCCTACAGCATGGGAAAAGATTTTCACCAACCCTACAAGTGACAGAGGACTGATCTCTAAGGTATATAAAGAGCTCAAGAATTTAGATCCCAAAACCTTGAATAACCCTATCAAAAAATGGGGTTCAGATCTAAAAAGGGAATTCTCAGCAGAGGAACTACGAATGGCTGAAAGGCACCTGAAAAAGTGCTCTTCATCTTTAGTCATCAGAGAAATGCAAATCAAAACAACTTTGTGATATTTCTGTAGTTTGGGATTTCTCTATGTTTTTCATGTAGGCATCTAGTGCTATGAATTTTCCTCTTAAGACTGCTTTCATTGTATCACATATGTTAGGGTATGTTATAGATTAATTTTCATTAAATACTAGGAAGACTTTGATTTCTTTCTTAATTTCTTCCTTGAACCAAGTGGTTTAGTTGAGTGATGTTTGGTTTCCATAAGTTGGTAGGCTTTCTGTGATTTTTGATGTTGTTGAAATCTAACTTTAGACCCTGGTGGTCCAATATGATAGAAGGGATTTTTTCCATTTTTTGTATCTTTTGATATTTGCTTTATGACCAATTATGTGGTCAATTTCAGCAAAAATTCCATGTGGTACTGAGAAATATGTATATTCCTTTGAATTTATGTGGAAGCTTCTGTAATTATCTATTAAATCCATTCACACCATAACCTCTGTTAGATTTCCTTGTTTCTCTGTTGAATCTCTGTCGGGTTGACCTATTCAAGGGTGGGGTATTGAAGTCTCCCACTATTAGGGTATAAGAGTTGATGTGGGATTTGAGCTTCAGGAGTGTTTCTTTTGCATAGGTAGGTGCCCTTATGTTAGGGGCATAAATATTCAGAATTGAAATCTCATCTTGATCAATTTTCCCTGAGATGAATAAATAATGTCTATCCTGATCTCTTTTAGTTGACTTTAGTTTGAATTTTACTTTGTTCAATATTAGGATGGCAACCCCAGCTTGTGTTTCTTGGAGTCATTTGATTGGAAAATATTTTCCCAACTCTTTACTCTGAACCTGTGTCTTTCTTTGGGGTTGTTGTATGTTTCTTGTGTGCAGCAGAAGGATGGTTTTTGTTGTTGTATCCGTCATGTTAGGGTGTATTTTCAATAGGTGAATTGAGTCCATATATTAAGGGATTCTAGTATTTCCTGTTTTTTTTTTTTTTGGTGGCAACTTATATATATTTCCTTTCTTTGGACTTTTCTTCTGTGGAATTATTGATTGTCTATGGTTTCATAGTATCTGGGATCCTTAGATTGGAGATTTCCCTCTAATGCTTTCTGAAGGTCTGAATTTGTAGATACGTATTGTTTAAGTATAACTTTGTTATGGAATATCTTGATTACTCCATCTATGGTGACTGATAGTTTTGCTGGGTACAGTAGTCTAGGTTGGCAGTCTAGTGTCTGTATAACTTTTGACCAAGACCTTCTTGCTTTCATTGTTTCCATTGAACAGTCAGGTATGATTCTGATAGATCTGCCTTTATAGTTAAGTTGGCCCTTTTCTTTCACAGCTCTTAATTTTTTTCCCTTGTTTTGTGGCTTGATTATTATGTGGCAAGCAGACTTTTTGAGGAGTCAAATTTATTTGGTGTTCTGTAAGCTTCTTGTATCTTTATAGGCATTACCTTCTTTTGGTTGGGAAAGTTTTCTTCTATGATTTTATTGAATACATTATCTGTGCCTTTGAGCTGGTATTTTTCTCCTTCTTCTATTCCTATTATTCTCAGGTTAGGTCTTTTCAAAGTTTCCCAAATTTCCTCAGCGTTTTGTGTTATGACTTTTTTGGTTTTCGTGTTTTATTTGACTGATGTATCTATTACCTCTATTGAGTCTTCCACTCCAGAAATTCTCTCTTCCATTTCATAGATTCTGTTGTTTATGTTTGTATCTGTAGTTCCAGCTCTTTTCCACAGGATTTCTATTTCTACCTTTGCCTTATTTTGTGCCTTTTTTATTGCTTCTATTTTACTTTTTAGTTCCTGGAATTTTTCTTTTATTTTTTGGTTTTCCATTTCTTGGTTTTCTTTCCAGGATTTGTTCATCTCTTCCAATTTTTTGTTTGTATTTTCTTCTATTTCTTCAAGGGAATTTTTTTATATTCTCTCTGAAGGTTTTAATAATCTTCATAAAGTTGTTTTTGCTGTTGTTTCCCCTTCACTGTTCTTGCCAGGTCTTGTAGTTGTAGAACCATCAGTTTCTTCTGGTGTTGCCTTGTTGTTCTTTTGCTATATGTATTCTTGCACTGGCATCTGTCCATGGCTTGTGTGGTTCACAATTAATCAGCTCCTAGTCAGTTGTGGATATAGGGCTTGTGTGTCTCCTGTCTGCTCTGAGCAAGAGATCTGTTCAATCTTTGACTATGCTCTAGATAGGGTACTGCATTTCTAAAGCCCTCAGTCCTTGTCTGATGATGCACTTTGCCCTGTAGATGGGGCTCAGCCATGCAGGGCCTAGGACTCTGTCTGCTGGGAAGTGTCTGAGATCAGTCCCTTTGGTATAAACCCAATCCAGGAGAGGAATTCTCTGGACTGGTTCCTAGAAGCTGGAATTCACTCACCTTTGACTTTGTTCTGGACAGTGACCGAGTTCAAAGTCTTCAAAATCATCAGTTCTTCTTGAAAATTCTTATAATGGAAATAATCTAATTAATGTTGCCTTATAATTTAGAGATTTAGTTTATTGTCATCATGGCAGGAAGAATGAAGGCATGCAGGCAGATATGTACTGAAGCAGAACTGAGAGTTCTGCATCTAGATCCTCAGGCAGCAGAAACAGTGAGTAACACTGGGCCTGGCTTAAGTTTCTGAAACCACAAAGCCCACACCCAATGACATACTTCCTTCAACAAAACCATACCTCTAATAATACCATTCCTTATGAGTCTATAGTAGCCATGTTTATTCAAAAAAACATACTAAGACAGGAGACTTTGTATTCAAGGTACTTCTAGGTATTCTAGTCACTTTTTATTCTAGGTGCTTTGTTAGATAAATGTAAAAAAATACATTCCTAGCATAAAAAAAATACTTCACTAGAATATGTGTGGAAGCCACAAGAACAGATATTGAGACATTCTTTCTCCCATGAGAAATATTAGACATAGGATTACTTAATAGTAGATAAGAAAAAGAAAACATTTGTATGCAATCTTTGGAAGGCATGAGGTAAGATTGCAATTATTTAGTAGTCTGAATAGTAAAAACATACTGAAATCAAGACTTCAAATGTTAAAAGAAAATAATTCTGTCACTTATTGATGAATATATCAAACTCAGAGTTGACATAACCAATTCACATTCATGAAGTAATTTTGTAGAAAAACAAACAAACAAACAAACAAAAAACTGTTATTTTCAATTACTAGTGTCACTTTGGCTTATAATGGCTCTTGGATTTTTCATCATCTCTTTTAATAAGAAAGCTACAAATGCCTGCCAGAAGACTAGCTAGGAAACCTGTTCCCTGACCTTTTGCAGTTCTCAGTTTCCTCAAGCAAATATCTCCTACCTACTAGATACCAAGTAGGCTGTCTACATGCAGTGAACCTCCTTGACATCTGTAGTCCCCCCTCACACTATTTGCAATCCCCCCCAACATCCTTGTTACCATATGTTATTTCCCAACTTGAGTAGAGACTTCTTGTTGTACCAAAGGCCACAATGGTCACCAGAAGTGCAGGTAGGCTGCCCACCCATAGACCTCTTCCACTCTCAGTGCCTACTTCAACTCTTCCCATCTCCATGTAACAGCTTCCAACTCCAGAGAAGAATCCCTGCTGGATCAGAGGCTATGCACACTGTCAGAATTACAGATTGGCTACTCTAGTGATAGCTCATGCTGACAAGGATGTGGAGCTAGGGGAACACTCTCCTACTGATGCTGTGAGTGAAAACTTGTACAGCTACTTTGGATATCAATATGGCAATTTCTCAGAAAACTGAGAATCCATCTACCTCAAAGTCCAGCTATACCACTTATGGGCAAAAATACAAAGGATGTTTCATCCTATCACAAGGTCACTTGCGTAATTATATTCATATGAGCATTATTCATAATAGTCAGAAAGTGGAAACAACCTAGTTGTTTCCTCAACCAAAGAATGAATAAAATGTTCTACATTCACACAATGAAGTATTACATAGCTGTTAAAAAAACAATGGTATCATGAAACTTACAGGCAAATGGATAGAACTTAAAAAAATCATCCTGAGTGAGGTAGTACAGATTCAGAAAGACAAACATGGTGTGCACTCATAAGTAGATTTTATCTGTAAAGTAAAAGACAATCTTGCTAAAGTCCATAGGTCCAGAGGGGCTCAGAAACAATGAAAGGTTAGTAGGGAATGAATCCAAGGATCTTCCTAGACAGGGAAAATAGAAAATATTTCTTGGGTGGATTGGGGGCACATGAAGAAGGAAATAGGAAGGATAAGGTGGTGGGAATAAGAGAGAGAAAATACTGAAGGAAACAACTGGAATGGGGGCAGAATTTTTGTGGTTAAGTGAAAACTTAGTGCAAGGGAAATGCTGTGCAATATTTAACAGTAACTCTAACAAAGACTCTTAGAAATGGGGGACCTAGAGCCTGGACAAGTCATCTACTATATATAGGTAAGTGAAAAGATTAGCACAGCAACCTAGCCACAAAACCTTCTACAGTTTGTCCTGCCTGCAGAGTGTGCTGGCAAAGGAGCCAAGCAGAATCCTCAACAAAGAGACTGGAGAGATTGAAACTGATGGAAGCAGATGCAGATTGTCAAACATTAGGAAAACCTCAGAAATCCTGAGGAGAAGGGAGAAGAAAAATCAGAGGATCCTGAGTGTTCAGGAATACCATGAGAACTTGGCTCACAGAATTAACTGAACTGAGATCATGGTGGCTCCCAGAAATCAGGGACCCTGTATGGGGCTGACTGAGATCATCTGCATATATGCTGTAGCTGAGTAATTTGGTGATCTTCGGGGATACCTAAAAGTGGCAGAGAGCAGTTGCTGACTGTTTTGCCTGCTTTTGAAACCCTTTTTCTACTATGAGGTTGCCTGGTACAGCATTGATAGTAAGTATGGTATGTACCAGCTCTTATTGTAGCATATTATGCCATATTTGGTTGATGTTCCTGGAAGACATGCTCTTTCCTGCAAAGGATGGGACTTGAATTTGGGGGAGTGGAGAGGAGGGAGAGACTGAGATGAGGGAAAGAAGGAGAAATTTCTGTCTTCATGTAATATGTGAGAGAAGAATACAAAAGAAAGAAGAAAAGAAGATAAATAAAAGGACAGAAAGAAGAAATGAAAAAAAGAAATGTGATAAAACGAACAAGCTTGTAAATAGTATTCTTCCCTGAATTTTATTTCATGCCTTTATTTACCTTGATTAAGATATTATACCCACCACAACTGTGATTAGGACTACTTCTTTAAAGGCTAGCATATAGCCTTAATACATTTTTATTCCATGTAAATAAAATGAAAGTGAGACTATTAAACACCGTTAAAACTTTGACAGTAGTGCTAACTTCTGAGATTTTTTTTTCCTAGGCTGTGTTTCTGATTACTAATTTGGTAAGTATAGAAAGTAAGAAGTTGATCAATTTTAGAGTCTTCTACTTGGCTATGACTAGCTTTGTGACCCTTATTTCACAAGTCAGAAAACCAAAGTGAGAATTCTGTTAACTATATCTGTCTGAATTATGTATACTTAGAGACAAGAGATGTAATCATAGATTGTGCCCAAAGAGTCAATCTACTAAATACAGATGGATTAGGACCAATATTCTACATAGTGGGATTATGTTGTTACATTGTAAATATTTGTCCTACCTACTGATTTAATAAAAATGCTGATTGGCTGAAGGTAGACAGGAAGAACGGGTGGAGCTACTAGACTAAGAAAACTCTAGGAACAGGAAGAACAGAGTGGAGATGTCCAGAGACACCAGAGAGACCAGAGGAGAAGCCAGCAGACAGAGGACAACTATGCTGCTCCAAGGAAAGGTACCAGATCTACTGACCTGCCCACTGCCACTTATCTGGGCCAACAATCCCAAAGTTCCAAAGAAACACACAGATGCTTATATTAATTTTATGTTGTTTGTCCTGTGTCTCAGGAATATTGCTAGGTAGCTCTTTCATCTTAATTAAACCCATTTCCATTGATCTGTCCTGCCACATGGCCTGGAGCTTACCTATTACCTTACATGTTTCTTCTGGGCAGCTGAATCATCTCTCTTAACTTCAGCCCCCTTCTCCTACCTATGCTCATATTCCTTTGCCTATGTTGCCTGCCATAAGCCAAAACAGTTCCTTTATTTAAAGAATGATAGTCACAGAATACAGGAAGATATTCCCATACCAGTCAGCATACTTGAAGGATTGAATTAATAACAAAATTAATTAAGAGCCTTAAAACTATGATGATAACTAGATAAGACAGTTTATTTTCAGAGGTTTAAAGAAAAATCAAAATATTAAATGTTATAACTATGAAAGGCAAGGTCACATTAAAGAGACTATAAAGAAGGCTTTCCAAGAAAAAACAGTTTTTGTTAGGAATAATCTCAAGAGAGTCCCTTCCTTTTGGAGTATGCAAAAAAATGTGGCAAATAGAGGGATTATAGTTCAAGTCTACAAAGAACAAAGTAACTTTTTACCTTCAGGAAATACTCTGAGGGCAGTCTTATCCTGTCATCATAGAGAAAACACTACCCTAGAGCAATTAAAGAAACTAAATCATGTTCTAAAACAAAACATACTTCTCTGAACAATAGAAAAGCTGTAAGAAAAAGAACAAAAAAATCAGGAAAAATTATGAAGTGAATATTTTGGCAAACTTTTATATATGAACGAAGGACAAAATTTAAAATACAAATAAATGATGCCATCAATGAAGGTTTGGTGGACAAGGATTGGATGTAACAATAATTTCACCACAAACTTGACATTAAAATTGGTCACTTTGAGAGGTAAATGATCAGTTTCATGTAATTGGTATGTTATCCCATTTAAAACAGAGTACACAAGGACTGGAATGTATAGAGCCAGAAGGACAAAGAGGAAATTTGTAGCCATATGTAGCTAATATTGGTATAAATTTATGAGGATGATACTTACAGTGACATGAAATATTCAGATTAACATTCCTCCAATCTCAGAAATGAACAATAAACTAAATGTTTCTGGGAAAAATATAAGAAGGTATTATGAGAAACAATCATAAACCATTCAGGTTATACAAAAAAAATTGTACAACAGCTGCAGATCTTTTGCAGGTACCCATAGTGCTACCTCTAAAATAGACAACAGATAAGACTACATGGATTCAACAACGGCCTTTAGCAAATGAGGAATTGCAGTCCTTCCTTAAAATACCTAGTACAGGAGCAATTAAATGTTCTGCATGTTAAAGAATCAACCAGTCCTTAGAATTTTTCTGTATTTATTATCAAAAAAGAAACCTAGAAAATGGAGAATGGTAATATACCTAAGAGCAGTAAACAAGGTGATTCAGCCCTTGGGCTCTTTACAATCTGGAGTATTTTTGGTTTCTCCATTTCCTACAAAATGCCTTATTATGGTTATTGACTTAAAAATGGATTATTTACTGTAACTCTACATGAACAGAACCAAAAAAGTTTGCCTTTATAATGCCCACTTATCATAATTCTCAGCCTATAAAGATATATCAATAGAGGAAGCCCTACTCTGTGCCAATATTTTGTAAAATAGCTATTAGAAGTGATACTTAAACAGTTTTCACAAGGTATCATTTACTATTACATGGGTGATATCTTTTTTGACTCCATTAAGAAAGGATATTTATAGAAGTAGAAAACATTTTGTCTTCTTGGAGATTACAAATTTTTCCTGAAAAAAATGCAAAGAGAAGATTCCATTTATTATTTAGAATACAAAATAAGTCAACAAAAAAATCAGATCCCAAAAGGAGCAAATCAGGAGAGTCAGATTTTAGATCCATAATGATTTCTGAAGATTGCTAGAAGACATTTCCAATTTGTGAGCCACTATTAGAAAAAAATATTATGAAATGGATAATTTGTTCAAAACCTTATATGGTGACAAGGACTTAAATAGTCCAAGAGAATTGTCAGCTAAAGCTTTGAGAGAGAAGTGACTTTGGTGAAAAAGAAATTACAGGATGCACATGTGGATCCAGACCTTAATAGCATTCTAGGTATTTTACCCTCTAACCATTCTCCTACAGGAATTTAAATACAAAAAGAAAATATTATATTTGAATGGATATTGCCACCATATAAACCAAGTAAAAAATTAAAGACATATGCAGGAAAGATTTCTGATTTGATTTTTAAAGGAAAATTTGACTTTGTCAACTGAGAGGAATGGAACCAGAAGAAATTGTTGTAGCTTTAACTAATCAAGAAACTGACCATTTATGAGCAGAAAGTGAACCTTGGCAAAGAACATGCAGTAATTTTTTGGAGGAGCAATTAACAATAGATATCCCCAAAGCCTCAAAGCAAAAGAATTCAATTTATAAAGAAAACTAACTTAATTCTTCCTTGTGTTTTAGGGGACACACCAATTTCCGGAGCCGATACATTCTATACTTATGCAAACAAATCAAGAAAGGCAGGTTACAAATCAGAAGAAATAAGAAAAGTGGCTCAAAGCCCTTAAATTCTATTCAAAAGTCAGAATTAAATGCTATCATGATGGTATTAAAGGATTTTGCTGAACCTTTTAATATTTTCACTGACTCTCAGTATGAAGAAAGAGTTGTTTTACACATTGAAACTCCTGATTTTATTAATGATGAGCCAGAAGAAACTTCATTATTTATTCTTTTATATGCAATAATCAGGAATAGGAATCATACCTTCTATAGAACACCCATGCAATCCCATATCGGTCTGCAAGGTCCTCTAGCACAAGATAATGTTGAAATTAACAAATTATTAATAAAAGGTATGCTAGAATCCTCAGACTCTCATAAAAATATCACATCCATAGCAAACATTTAAAAAAGATTTTTTCTCATCACTTGGCAAAAAGCCAGAGAAATTATAAAAAGATGTCTTATCTGTTCCTTCTATAACCAAACTCCATTACCAGCAGGAAATAATCATAATGGTATACAGAGAAATGAAATTTGGCAGATGAATGTGTTTCACTTTATAGAACTTAGAAAATTAAGATATGAACATTATAAAATAGTGATATTTTCAAGATTTCAATGGGCAACTGCTTTGAGTTCAGAAAAGACTGATTCTGTCATCATGCTAGAAGTTATGGCCATTATGGAGAAAACTGTCCAAATTAAGACTGAAAACTTTCTAGCATGTATCTTTTGTAAAATGAAACATTTTTTGCTTATTATAATAGAAAGCATATTAAAAGTATACCACAAAATTTTACAGGGCCAGCAGTTATAGAAAGAACAAATCAAACTCTAAAGAATATGGTAAATAAACAGAAAGCACTAACAAAGACTCCTAGAAACAGACTACATAATATTTTATTTATTGACTTTGAATTTTCTCAATGCTCATGAGAAAGCAAAAACAGCTGCTAAAAGGCATTAGACTATAAAAAAGATGACTGAGCTTAACCAGCCTGTCTACTTCAAAGATGTGCTGACCTCAGAATGGAAACCAGGATATATGCTACTACATTAGGAAAGGGGTTTTGTTTTAGATTCTGCAGATGAAGAAAAGCTATATATACCATTAAAATTAATTAAGACTCAACTGAAACCAGAGAAACTTCTTGATAAAAAAAAATGAAGGCCCATCTGCCCTTGTGACAATTTTTTAATTTTTTAAGTTGTAAGAAAAAGTCTAGGTTTTGGGCAAGGTTTTGTTTCTATCCTTACAGAAAACTATAAGTACCCATTTTAATAAGTCAAAAGACCTTGGACATCTAGACTTCTAAAGCAGAAAGAAAGACAATCTAGAAAAAGATTACAAACAAAGGAATATCAGACTACTGGTACCAATATACTCTATACAGTAAAATCTTACTACTTTAACATCTATATCTTTTTATTTGTAAAAAACAACAGGTTGAAGTCTTAGTTTAACTATAAATTAAAGCTGGCTTTACAGGTGAAGTGTATCTCACTCCTAATCTAATCTCAAGCATGCTTGTTAAAGAAAAATGCAAAATCTCTGTATCATATCTGAATTGCCACCTGATATGGGACAGAAAAATAACTTAAAATAAGGGACTATTCTATTGTTAATAATCCTATGCTGAATAAATATTATATTAAAATATATAAGATTATATACATTTTATCTTTTTTAATGATATTAATATTCATATAGAGTATTAACTCTAGAAAAAATGCTTTATCTAGCTTCCTGTACATTGTGTTTAGTTTAAGTATCTTATAAGTTTTCTGCAGTGAACCATGATAATGTCTAATTGATACTTTTAAAATATCTTATAGAAATTTGGGGCCTTACAGCAACAATTTCACATAGAATATGACAAAGTCATTAGGCTGACAAATATCAACCAAAAATCAAATTTGGACTATAAATTTTTCAGAACAATTTCAAGATGGCTAGCTGAGATGAACCAGTTTCACAGACTACTATATTCAGGACTTGCACTTTCCTGTAATGTAAGTCATTACAGATGTAATGTAATCATTTCCAGATGACAAATGATTCAGCTACTTATTTCAGGACTGGGCAGTTAACAAAACTTACTTTTCAGGCTCCCCTAAATATGTTGTCACTCCCAAGCCAGTATCTAACTTAACAATGTATAAAATATATCATTCACCACGACCAAGTAGGCTTCATCCCAGAAATGCAGGGCTGGTTTAACATATGAAAAACCGTAAATGTTATACATCATATAAAGAAATTAAAGGAACAAAATCACATGATCATATCCTTGGATACTGAAAAAGACATTGACAAAATCCAACACTCCTTTAAGATTAAAGCCCTGGAGAGATCAGGAATAAAGGGAGAATACCTAAATATAATTAAGGCGATTTACAAGAAGCCGACAGCCAGTATCTAACTTAATGGAGAAAAACTCAAAGCCATCCCACTAAAATCAGGAACTAGACAAGGATGTCCTCTCTCCCCTTATCTATTCAAAATAGTTCTCGAAGTTTTAGCTAAAGCAATAAGAGAACGAAAGGAGATTAAGGGGATACAAATTGGAAAAGAAGAAGTGAAGCTATCTCTATTTGCAGATGATATGATTGTATACATAAGTGACCCACAAAATCATTCTAAGGAACTGCTACGGCTAATAAATACCTTCAGCAATGTAGCAGGATACAAGATTAACTCCAAGAATTCAGTAGCCCTTCTATACACTAAAGAGAGAAGAGCTGAAAAAGAAATAAGGGAAACATTACCCTTCATTATAGCAGCAAATAGTATTAAATACCTTGGAGTAACTATAACCAAAGAAGTAACAGACCTATTTGACAAAAATTTTAAATCACTGAAGAAAGAAATTGAAGAGGATATCAGAAAATGGAAAGCTCTCCCATGTTCCTGGATTGGTAAGATCAACATAGTAAAAATGGCAATTCTACCAAAAGCAATCTACAGATTCAATGCACTGCCCATCAAAATCCCAACACAATATTTTTTCGACCTTGAAAGAACAATACTCAATTTCATTTGGAATAACAAGAAAGCCAGGATTGCCAAAACAATTTTACTCAATAAAAGAACCTCAGGAGGTTTCACCATCCCTGACTTCAAGTTATACTATTGAGCTACAGTAATAAAAACAGCCTCGTACTGGCATAAAAACAGACTTGTGAACCAATGGAATAGAATTGAGGATCCAGACATTAACCCAAAAACCTATGAACACCTGATCTTTGACAAAGAGGCCCAAAACATTCAATGGAAAGAAGATAGTATATTTAACAAATGGTGTTGGCATAGCTGATGGAAATGTGTAGAAAAATGCAAATAGATCCGAGCCTGTCACCCTGCATAAAACTCAAATCCAAGTGGATCAAAGACTCAACATAAACCCAGCCAATTTAAACTTGATAGAAAAGAAAGTGGGAAATACACTTCTACGAATTGGCACAGG
This sequence comes from Sigmodon hispidus, assembly GCA_004025045.1. Taxonomy (NCBI): domain Eukaryota; kingdom Metazoa; phylum Chordata; class Mammalia; order Rodentia; family Cricetidae; genus Sigmodon; species Sigmodon hispidus. The sequence continues at coordinate 47,644 of PVIH01000752.1, forward strand.
CAAACACTTCCTAAATATAACATCAGTGGTACAGTCACTAAGAACAACAATCAATAAGTGGGATCTCCTGAAGCTAAGAAGCTTCTGTAAAGCCAAGGACACTCTCAATAGGACAAAATGACAGCCTACAGAATGGGAAAAGATTTTCACCAATCCTACAAGTGATAGAGGACTGATTTCTAAGATATATAAAGAACTCAAGAATCTATAGCCCAAAACCTTGAGTAACCAAATCAAAAGATGGGGTTCAGATCTAAAGAGGGAATTCTCAGCAGAAGAATTACGAATGGCTGAAAGGCATCTGAAAAAGTGCTCATCATCTTTAGCCATCAGAGAAATGCAAATCAAAACAGCTTTGAGATACCATCTGACACCTGTCAGATTGGCTAAGTTAAAAGACACAGATGACAGCCTATGCTGAAGAGGATGCAGAATAAGGGGAACACTCCTCCATTTTTGGTGGGAGTGTAAGGTTGTTCAGCCACTTTGGAATGGACTATGGCCGTGTCTCAGAAAACTGAGAATCAATCTCCCCAAGGACCCAGCAATATCACTTCTGGGTGTATAGCCTGAAGATGCACAGTCACACTACAAAGGTGTTAGCTAACTATGTTCATAGCAGCGTTATTTGTAATAGCAAGAACCTGGAAACAACCTAGATGTCCCTCAACTGAAGAATGGATTAACAAGATATACAAGAACTACAAATTGATTTACACCTCCCACACACACCTCTACCTTTTTGCAGTAGTATAGTGAGTCAGTCAAAATGCCTTGGAATCTCTGAAAGAAAAACCCTAAAAAGATTTGTGTAAACTTTTTAGAAGAACCTAGAAAAATTAAATTATAGACAGCCATATCAACTTCTCAGAAGGAGAAGAATACATGGGAGGTGATACCAATTCCTCACCAAAGACTGTCTAAGGTGTGGTCATCTTTGCAAGAAGAATGAGATCTGGCATGTGAACTGATCATCCTCAGAGACATGTATGTTCCATATTTCTTGTGCAGGTTTCCAGTTAGAGGACTTTTTATAAAAATTGACTCTAAAATCCACAGTTCTTGCAGTCCTGCCTTGACTTATGTCAATCTGCAGGTAACATATAGAAATCAGATTGCATGATAAGTTCAGAAAGAGAAAAAACCTGCAACCCACCATGAGAAAGAGACTACTGTCTAAAATATAATTAACTAGATAAAAGTGAAACAGAAGCATATTATACGGCTGGGTCTGGCTAAAGCTGGAGGCTAGCCAATAATTACTCTTTTGGTCACCTGTTGTTCTTGCTGGTAAGCAGCTTTTTTTTGGGGGGGAAGGGGGGAGGGAGAGGAATTTGTGCTCCAAAGTTGGGCACTAAATGTATTTGGAAGAATTCAGGTTGTATGAAATGAGACTCAGAGCCAAATATTGGGGGGAGGCTGAAATATCAGCGAGAGGAAGCACCACAGTCAATTCTCACCCAGCTGTCTTGCACTTTATCAGTCTCACTCCTGGTCACTACTGCATGTTGCTTATACCTGTATCTTCAGTCTCTGCTGGGTTTCTACTAGCCCTTATATACCCTATTCCATCCAGGTTAGGATTAATGGTGTGTAGCCTTGAACTCAAAGAAACAAAAGAAGTTTTGTCTCTGGAGTTATGGGATTAAGGGTGTAGGTCACACAGTAGAAACTGAAGGAATATTGCCAAATTCCTTTTATGAGGCCACAATTACCCTAATACCCAAGTCAATTTCAAATTTTATAAGGAACCGCCGTATTGATTTTTAAAGTGGGTACACATGTTTGCACTCCCACCAAAAGTAACTCCCCTTACTCCTCATCCTAAGGAACATGAGATATCACATTTATTATTGATCTTAGCCATGCTAACAGGTGTAAGATAGAATCTCAAAGTTGTTTTAATGTACTTTTTCCTGATGGCTAAGGATGTTGACCATTTCTTTAAGTGTTTCACACCCATTTGAGATTCCTCTAATGAGAATTCTCTGATTAGATCTACACTTTATTTTTTATTTTGATTGATTGGTTTGTTGATGTTTAGTTCCTTGAGTTATTTATATATTTTTCAAAATAATTTCTTTGACAATGTCCTTTGCCTTATTTTTATGAAGACCCATTTGTTAATTTTTGATCTTAGTGAATGTGATATAGGTGTTTTATACAAAAAATTATCTCCTGTGCCAATCCTTTTGAGGCTATTTTCTACTTTTTCTTCTATCAGATTCATTGTATTTGTTTTTTGTTTTGTTTTAAGTGATATTTTTATTTTATTTAAAAAAATTTTATTCATTTTACATATCAACCATAAATGTGCTCTCATCCCTCCTCCTGCTTACCCCCAGTCTCCCCCACACATAACCCCATTTCAGACTGCTGTAGAACATGTGTAGGACCACACTAGGCACTCTATATACAGGAGACAGTTGTATATCTTGGTCTGTTTAAAGGGCCTGTGACAGTGAGATCATGATCTATTCCTCATGCATGAGATGGCTTTTTGGAGCCCATTACCTATAGAGGGATACCTTGCACCACCTTGATGCAGGAGGGAAGGTCTTGGAACTAACACAACTGAATGTACCCATCTTTGCTAACTCTCCATGGAAGGCTTTATATTTTCAGTGTATCTGGTTTTATGTTGAAGTCTGATAGACTTGGACTTGTAGTTTGTTCAGGGTTATAGATAAAGATCTATTTACATTTTTACATATTAATTTCCAGTTATACCAGCACCATTTGTTTGAAGATGCTTGTAATAAAAGGATTCTGACCTTTCTGGCTGGTGGTCCAGACACACAGACCTGCAGGCCCAGACCAGCTAGGCCCAAATAATCACACAGGGCTTATATTCATCACATTCTGTTTGGCCAATGGCTTAGGTATATTGCTAGCTAGATCCTGCATCTTAATTCAACCCATTTCCATCAATCTGTCTTGCTATGTGCCCTGTGGCTTACTTGTGTTACTTTACATGTTGATTCTTGGGTGGCTGGAGGGCATCTCTTTTGACTCTGCTCTTTTTCTCCTATCTGGGCTCTGATTTCCCCACCTACATTTAAGATGCTTGCTATAGGCCAAGACAATGCTATTATTAATGAATGATATTCACAACATACTGAAAGACATCCCACTTCAAATGCTTACTTTTTCCAGTATATATTTCTAGATTTCTAGCTTTTTATTAAAAAAATCATGTATCCATAGGTGTTCTTGTGGGATACCTAATAGTGGGTGAAGGGGCTGTCTCTGACCCTTTTCCATACTTGTGTGACCCTTTTCTTACTGAGTTGCTTCATCCAACCTTGATATGATAGTATATGCCTGGTCTAGCCTGCCATACAATATTTGGTGGATCTTTCTAGGAGAGCTACTCTTCTATCAGAGGAGTTAGAGGGTGGTGGATCTGGAAAAGAAGGGAGGTGAAGTCAAGGACACTAGGGAGAAAAGAAGGAGGGAAAAGTGGAGTCTAGATGTTATGTATGGGAGAAGAATAAAAAGTATTCTTGGTTGCATTATTATTCAATACATGAAAAGATTGCTGTCTTACCATTACCAAGTTAATAATTTTCAACTTCATCATGGTTTAGGCACAATACATGTTTAGCAGAAATGTAGAAGCTATCCTTCAGTTTAGAATTTTGATCATTTACTGTGCTAGTTATTTGATATCTAAAAGCATTTTGTAGGCAGTCAGTTCAAAGATCTGGATAGCCATCCAGCCATGATGCCAAGATAAACAACCAGTGCTCACCAGTAACTGTGGAGCTAAACAAGGATGCTTGGCAGTTAAATAAGTTCATTTGGATTTGTGATATTTTTTGCTTACAGTGAACTTATTGACAAAATCTCATTTTCTTTTTTTTAAATTTTATTTTATTTTATTTTCTTAAAAAATAAAGTCTTTGAGACTGACACCAAACTGTGTCCAGAGCAAACTCAGAGGTGAGAGAACTTTGATCTCATACTTTTACTAGTGGACTGGCCCGAGGCTAAAGCTGGGAGGGGCCTTCCCAAGAAATCCCTAGTAGAAGGGACATCCCATGGATGGAGCCTGCCTCCAGGGCAAGCTGCCTCATCATAGACAGACAGACACCCAAATGTGTCTAGAGCAGAATTAGAAATAAGGGGACTTCAGAGTCTGGGCCACCCACATGGAGAATTCGTTTCCAGAATCAGAGTCACACTCAGGTTCTGATCTCAGACTCTTGATAGCAGACAGGCTCCAGGCTAAAACTGGGAGAGGCCTTCCCTAGTGATCACTAGCAGAAGTGACCACCCATGGCTGGGCTCTACCTCCAGGGCAAACTGCTTCATCATAGATGAACAGACACCTTTGAAATACAGACCCATGTCCAGAGCACAGTCAGAGATCATGCAGATCCCATTTTCTGAGTAGACAGGAGACATGTAGGTACTCTAGCCACAAATGACTAAGAGCTGACTAAGTTTGAATCACTGAAGCAATGGACAGATGCCCTGCAAGAATACATGTAACAGTATAAGAAACAACAAGGCAACATCAGAAGAAACTGGTGGTTCTACAAGATCAATAACTAAACAGAGCAATGAAGAAGAAACAGAAGGAAACAACAACACCTTTATGAAAATTATAGAATGCAGTTTTGGAACACTACCCACTTTTACCAATCCAAAAGCTAACAATGTCATTCTGACATTCTGTCAACAGATTCATTCTGAAACTCCCTAGCAGAATTTATCCTATTTCTCCATGCCTTGATTATGTGTAGTTGACACTATAGTAGTGGAAAGTCCACTGATTTGTCACTTTAGTTGGTGGTCTATGACTAAATCAAATTTCCTGTAGCTACTTTCAACGTGAAACATTGTTTGGTGCCAATTGTGATCTATATTCCCATAAGGCCACTCATATTTGGTCCAAATAAATTGCTCTTATTTTGTTTGATTTGAGAGCTCTGCATTGTATTTATGGTTAGAATAGTGTAGGTTTCTGTGGTAAGAAGATAGCCCCTTTTCTGTGTCTACTATAGTCTAGCCCTTTAATCCTACTGTTCATTATCCATGTTTCTGCTTTTTTTGATCTAGTTTTTTTATGTTCTTGCTTCACTTGATGTCTCCTGACCAGTGACTTAGACACACCTAACACTCACTACCCACCTATGTCGTTGTTTGAATTCTGGGATTACAGATGTGTTGTAGTAAGTTTTTCCCGGCCTGTTTGGGTCTGGAGATTTGTGACCTGGCACACGTGTGGTGCCGGCGATGTGGAGCCTGGTCTGTGTGCCCGCAGCTTTTGCCCCTCAAAAGAAATGAATTATATATTTATATATAGACCCAAACAGGCCGGGAAAAACTTACTACAACACAGATGTATACTAACATATCTAGAAAGTTCTTTCTTAATGTACTTTTCAGAGCTCTGTGGAAAAATTTCAACCTCAGTCTTACTCTTGAATGTCTGATTTCAAGGAGTAGAAATGTTTCTTCTCTTCGAAAACTCAATGAAATTTTAAAATAATTCTCTTTCATCAGATTTTAAGGCAATTCCAGGCATGTATACATCTTCAGATCAACCTAGGGTTAATATTGATTTCAAGGCAATTCCAGGCAAATCCAAATCTTCACATCAACCTATTGCTATAATTATTTGTAATTTTCCCATCACTCAATATTCTTAGCTCCAGAAATAGCAGCAGACTTACTTCAGCCACTTATTGCAGAAATGAGTGATGCTGAAGGCAGGCCAAGAAATTTATTTTTTGAGGCCAAATAAGGAATGATGTTTGTGTGATGGTTCAAGATTTATGTTGAAAGTTATCACAGCATCCTAAATTTTGCATAGGAAGAAAATGGAGATCAAGGGGTTGGATATGTAATGTTGATATCCTAGGTTGTTTAGTTAGTCTATAGTCTGTTTGAATGTGGTCTTGGAGTATTTTCTCAGAACTGTTCCTCAGAGCTGTGCTGATGCCAAGATCATTGCTGCTATAGTAAAAACAGATATCTTTGTCTTTTCTCTTAAGATGTTTATCTGTCAGGCCAATTGTTCCTTAGATGAAGGCAGAAAGAAGAAAATATCTCAAAAGAACTCAGAAGAAAGAAAGAACAAAGTGAAATCAGAGGTAAAATCAAGTAGGTTAGGTTAGTGCTGGGGCATCTAATCAGATGCAGTAGGGGCAGAATTTTTATTCATTTTTAAACTTGACTTACTTTGTAAATGTGTTTGGAGATTCTTAGTTCATGTTGGAAAGATCCAGAGAAGGTAATAATATTTTCAATTTTTTCAATTAACTTGCTAAGTAAATCAACGTATAGCTCAAATAGAAACACTATGTTGAAAGACATTGTGGACTGGTCAGAGGCTGCAGTCTCTTTGTGGCCTAGCAGCTTATCTCAACAGTTCAACCACATGGGTTCCCTTCCTCCAGCACAGTCTCCTGCCTCTATTTGCCCTTATCTGGAGAATGTCCCTGGGTCTGGAGGACTGAGCTTATCTGAAAGCTGTCTTTAAACCAGATGCCTGATTTATATTTAGTTTAAACCCTAGCACAAAACTTCTCTAGATGCCTTCTCCTCTGCATATACTAGGAGCCTTATGATAGGACCTTACCACTTAATGCAAATTAGATCTGTCCCAGGGCTTCCCAGTCATATATTTTTCTTATTCTTTGGAATAAAGTTGAGCTGATTTAGCAAAGTCTGTCTCCCAGACATCTGTCTCCATGTGTGCCCATGGGCCTTGGACAATGCTTTCTTCAGCTGCTAATGCCTTTTGTCCTCTCCACATGGTGGCCAATAGGCCAGGAGGAAAAGAGAAGCCCCCTAACAACAGGGAACAGAACAGGGGCTGTTCTGTCATTGTTCAAATTTGCCTCTGATATTAAGTGATTATACTACTTTCTGGCTTTTTTTTTGAGAATATTATTTCTGCATCTCATCTCTTACATTGTTTAAGAACTTCTCCCCACCCAGTAATTTGTACCCAAGACATAGAGTAAAAACTGCTTACTTGTCTTTGAATATGGACTAGTGCACTATTCTCTCTGGCTCACTGTCTGGCTCTCTGTACTTCAGTAACTCCATACCCAACAAGAACAAAGGGAATCTGTATGGATTAATAACTGATAAGAAAAGAAATATAATTTTCAGAAACCTCTGGAAAGTAATAGGGAGTAAAATACCATTAAAATAAAAATGGCTTCAGAACAGCAGCATTCTTTTAAGAAGCCCACTTGAAGGTAACTCTCAGTTGATGGCTCATTTATCATCTCCCTATTCATCAGCTTAGGAAAAATTACAGTATTAAAAAGGACCACTGTGTCTTGTTGATATAAAGTCAGAAAATCAATTTGTGAATCATGGTAAGTTATGGTAGGTACTAGCAATGAAGCAGTTGTTGAGATTTTTTTTTTTTAAAAAAAAAAAAAGCTTTTATGCACTCTTTATGGCATGGAGGAAATAGGAAGATCTGGATCAAAATAACTCCTTTATTAAGGTAGTTTCAAATAAGTCTGCCTCTCTGTAGTCCTTAGGTAGGGCCAAATTTATTATAATGAATGAGTTTGACTGGCAAAAATTAGAATCTAAAAATCAGTCATTTTAAAATTTCTCCAATATAACCTTTTAAAACAATTTTGTATTAATGAGTAAAGCATAAATTTTACACAAAACTAAATATATTAATATTATACAGAAAGAGAAATTTTCTAGCTAACTAGGAATTAAAAAATGATAATTTTAGTCCAGTATTTCACTTGTATTGCAGCTTTCATATATCCTCATGGAAATTTATATTTTGAGTTATTTTCCAGTTGATATTTTCATTTTTGGGTCACTATAAAGCATTTTGCTTGTTCTATATTGTGGAATGTAGAAAAACACAAAAATGTAGGAAAATATAAAAGAGCAACAAAAATAAAGGAGACTTTACATGCTGCTTAAGAATTTTTATTAAATTGATTGGGACAAGTAGTTTCCATTTGGCTGGAAAACATCATTTTCTGTGTGGGTATATGAGAATGTTTCCAGAAAGGTTAGCTGTGAGTAAAAATGATCAAAATCATGAGTGTGTTAGTCATTATATAATCCACTGTGTATCTAAATAAGACATAAAGGACACTCATCTTCCATTTCAGATAGTAGCACCTCTGTTCTCCAACTTGCAGGCTGGGACTACATCGTTGGTTTCCCTAATTTTTAGACATTGAGTTTCAAATAGAATTATACTATTGGCTTTACTGGGCCTTTACCATGCTGAGGGCAAATCATGGGACTTATCCCCTTCGTTATTGAGAAGGAAATCTTTCAAATATCTTCACATATTGTCATATATCTATATAAAGATACACATGAGGTATTATGTGTTGTACATTGGATGTGTGTATTTTTCTGTGTATATCTCCACCACCAAAAATGCACCTAGAGATGTCTTTGAACTGTCCTTCCCAAACCTCCTGAGCATTAGGTCAAATAGACAGGGAACTGTTATCCCATGCTTCTGTTCTAAGTAGCAAATTTTATAATTCCGTCTTTAAGATATATTCTCAGCTCTTATCAACCACATCCCTCAATTCTATGCTGTCCTAAACCTGTTCATTCTCAACTGTCCTGCAATGTTTGTATTTTAAAGATATAATCAAATACTCTTAAGTTATGAATGGGAATTGGACTGAGAAAGAATTGCTCATACTAAATTCAGTAAGAAAAAGCCTGAGGGTAATAAAATATTTGTCTTAAGGGTTCTGCCTGTGTGAGAGTGTGTTTTCACAAGCAAGACATCAAATATTACATTGAAACTTGAACTTAACTTTATTGACTATTGTTTATTATGTTAAAAGCTTAAATCTGAGAACAAATTTTATTAGGTAAATTTGGTATCAAAATAGAGTATTGAGACAATGTGGTAGTTCAAGATCAAATAATACTTACATCTTTTACCTCATTTGTAATACATAAGGGTTTTCTATCTTATTCTCATTCTATATATTGTAACCCTTAATTATTAAATGGACAAACCTTAATCACCAGTTTATTTTGAATATCCTTAATAACAAAAATCAATAGATATTTTAAAAGAATATCCATTAAGTTTGTTCTAATGACATGAACAAAAATTTAAAACTTCTAAGTACTCATAAATAGTAGTGGACATGGTAAGTGCTTTCTCTACGGTATCTTTTATGAAAATCATAAACCAAGACATGAATATCTTACCCTCATGACCTGTCAACACTTAATTTTGCTTTGGGATTAGGATATCAACCTATGACTTTGGAGGAAAACCATACATTTCAAACACTGAGATCATATTAGTGTTGTGTCTATTTAAAGTTTGTACCTAGTCAAGCATTACTTACACAGATTTTTCTTTCTTAGATTCTAAATTTCATACTGATTTTTTGTCAGAGTTAAAGCAATAATAAAATCCAACCATTAAGTACCTAAGTCAGAAAATTTAAAGGCCTGAGGAAAAATGCTTTGCTTAGATCCATTTCATGTTAGTATTTTACTAGATTGTATAACTAAGCAATAAAGTTAATGCTCTAGATACCTCTAAAATGTTGTTTTTAATATAACTTTTCCAGTATAAGGTTACTTAGTTTTGCCCCGAGGGCACATCTAAAGCTTAGATAAATGTCAAATATCTTTTCAAAGGTGATAAAACAAAGAAGAAAAGATAGTCATCTAAGACAGGAACTACAAAGTAAATTTAATTGGGTCAATTTATCCTTTTTGAATCCAGATGCAGCCCTCTTTACCCACCTTCTTGCTTCTACACAGACATCTTTCTGTGCCTGGAAAATGGTTGTTTGTATAACCTAATATGAGCCAATATATCTACATGACATGTAATTTGATAGCATATGAATTCTTTCTGTGACAATAATTTGCTACCTGTATTTGTTTTCTTGTGAAAATTCCCAATGTAGTCTCCATGAAGATTGACTACATATGTTTATGTTTAATTTAGATTTTATTTTGTCTGAGCCCAGACAGAAACAGCTGATGAAACCAGCACATTTTCTGCCCATTCTACATGTAAGTCCCTGTGTTCAAGAGCAAGGCTATAGCAGATTTAGTGTCTAGTAAAAATACTGTCAACATGTGATTTAAGAACTTAGGAAGACAACTTGTTTATTAGTTCATCTTTATCTTGATTCATTTTCCTTGATTTCCCTATCTAGTCTGGATCTCTTGAATATATAACTGGCACAGATTTCCTCCTGTTATGTGAGCTTCCTCTTCACTTGCTTTCTTATTTCCTTAGCCATATAGAAGCTTTTTCATGTGATGAGGTCCCATTTCTCAATTGTTGGGAAACAGAAAGAAAATGCAAAGTGACTTACCCATGACTACCCAGAAAGATGTTTCCAGTTGTGCAAATAGTGGTTCTTTTATCTTGAGAGTAACCAACATCTGTTTAAGCCTTGCTCAATAAGAGGGTTTTTATGCCTGATTCTGTAAATCTAGACAACTAGGTGACTAGTGAGGTTATAGCCCCCAACAAAGAAACTACTGCTGCTATTTTGCTAAATAAACACAATCTTTAACTGCATTCTAAATACTTATCATTATGCTCACAAGTTGCAGCAAATAAATCTATTACACATATCCAAAACTGGTGAAAATGCAAGTAAAATTGACAATGGGGTATCTAGCTTCAACTGGTACATCTATAATTCTACCCCTAAACCTGCAGCTCAAGGAAAATTGAGGAGGGAGTGGAAAAATTGAATGGGGCCCAGGATATTTTCTGCAAGATAGTGTTTTCTAGCTATGACAGGCTTGTCATACCAGCAAAATCTCATCAGTAATGTCCCCTAAACAAGGATAGCATAATAAGGATGCCAGTTTACATGCCATTGTTTGTGGGTGAAGTTTCTGAAGGCCTCACTCTTGAATGAAGAGCTATGAGCATTAGCAGTTGCTGAGGGAGGGCAACCAGGTTTCATTCAAGCTGAGACTCCTGATAGATTATCTCTATGAAGCATCATCCCTACATACATGTACAAATGGACTATACTAAATTGACTAAAGTGTTGTGAGTGTGTATGGGGTGGAGGGAAAACAATTAATGAAGAGGTTAAGAATGTGTTGGGGAGTCATGGAAGGAGATGAAGGGAGGATCAAAATGATTTTTCTTGACTGGTGGCTCTTTCCATGTCTGATCCAAATTTAAATTTTCCCTTGAAAATATTTTCCTATGCACCAAAGACTTGGTTCTCACACTGAAGATAGAGAATAGACTTAAGCACATAGATTAGGTCTAGTTTGGACTGTGGGCCATAAATTATTGGGGAAGCTACTGAGTAGGAGAAACAGTGAGGTTGAAAAAAAAGAGTGCTAAAGTGGACCAGCCCAGTAGGGCTGCCTATGATTTCATATGAAGCAGCTGCTTATCTGACAGGAAAGTGTTGGTATAACAAATTTCCTGGTCATGCTTCCCCCTTACCCTCAAGAGCCCTTCAGGAGATTGAAGGGATCTTAGCTGCCAACCTACTGAAAGAGGGTTCTTTAGGACACAACGTGTCTCCTATACTGTTCAGGAGCACTGACCTCTAGAGAAGGATGCTGTTGTGTATTAATTTTTCCAAATAAACCATGGAGCAACATACCAATCAGAACTAAATTCACACAATCAGTAAACTTTCCATATTTTTCATAGTTTCCTGTTCCTATAATAAAGTTTCTTCCTCTCAAGGCACTAAATATAAAAATAACATTTTGGAGTTTTTGATGGTAAAAGTAATTAAAGATTTAAAAAAACAAACACCCTGTGGGCTCTCTGAAAAGCATGACCCTGTGGAATCTGCGGCAGAGTGGGAGTCAAACAGCTTGAGATAGTGAGGATCCCAGGTCCAGAGTAGAGTGGGAGGTGAGCAGGTTCTAGGCCCCACACTTCCTGGGTACCTCATCCCAGAGGACAGAGACACAGTCCTGGGTTTGATTTCATGGTCAGGCCTTCCCTGGACCAGGGCTGGGAGGAGACTTCCTCAGCAATCCCTGGGGTCATATCACAGATGGCTGGGCCCAACCTCCAAGGTAGTCTGTGTCATCATAGGACAGACATCTCTCTGAATAGCATGACCCCGTGTTGTCTGAGGCAGAGTGGGAGTCAGGCAGCTTCAGAGAGCAAGGATCCTGTGACCTGATCAGTCCAAGAAATCATGTAGACTCATATCCAGAGCAGGTAGGAAACACACAACCCCTGTAGCCACAACTGGTTAAGATTCCACTAAGAAGTAAGAGTGAACCAAGGAAGCAATGGGCAGACATCAATGCAAGAATACCTATAATGTTATAAAGAACAATAAGACACCACCAGAAGAAACTGATGTCTCTACAACACCAAGACCTGAACAGAGCAATGAAGAGGAAACAGACAAAAGGAAACAACAATACAAACACCTTCATGAAGATTATCGAAGCCTTAAAAGAGGAAATAAAAAAGTTCCTCAAAGAAATATAAGAAATCACAAATAAAAAATTGGAAGAGATGAAATCCTTAAAAGAAAACTAAAAAAAAAAAAAGAAAGAAATCTAACAAATAAAGAATCATTCCAGAAACTAAAAATTGAAATAGAAACATTAAAGAAAGCACAAAATGAGGCAAAGGATGAAATAGAGAAACTGAAGAATTGATCTGGACTACAAATACAAGCATAACCAACAATATCCAAGAGACAAAAGAGAGAATCTCTGGAATGGAAGACTCAATAGTGGAAATAGATAAATCACTCAAAGAAAACATCAAAACTAAAAAAGCCATAACACAAAATGTTCAAGAAATTTGGGATACCATAAAAAGACAAAACATGAGAATAATAGAAATAGAATGAGAAGAAGAATATCAGCTCAAAGGTGTAATGTATTCAATAAAATCATAGAAGAAAACTTTCCCAACCTAAAGAAGGAAACACCTATAAAGAACATATATAGATTACCCACCCCCAAAAAAGTCTTCTCACCACATAATAATTAAGCCACAAAACAAATAGAACAAAGAAAAACTATTAATACCTGCAATGGAAAGGAGCCAACTTGCCTATTAAGGCAGACCCATCAGAATAATGCCAGACTATTCAGTGGAAACAATGAAAGCAAGAAGGTCCTGGTCAGAAGTTTTACAGATACTAAAAGAGCATGAATGCCAACCTAGACTACTATTCCCAGCAAAACTATCAATGATCATAGGTGAATATTTTATGACAAAGACAGGTTTATACCGCTCCATAAATCCAGCACTACAGAAAGCACTAGAGGGAAAACTCCAACCTAAGGATCCCAGATACACCCATGAAACACAAACAATCGACAATCCCACAGAAGAAAAGCCCAAGGAAGGGAGGTACACGCAAGCTAACACCAAAAATAACAGAAAATAACAATGAGTGGTCATTAATATCCCTCAATATCAATGGACTCAATTCACATATAAAAAGACACACCCTAACATGACTGGATAAAAAAGCAAAAGGCAGCTTTCTGCTGCATACAAGAAACACACCTCAACTCCAAAGAAAAGAACAAGCTCAGAGTAAAAGGTTGGGAAAACATTTTCCAATCAAAAGGCCCCAAGAAACAAGCTAGTGTTGCTTTCCTAATATCTAACAAAGTAGACTTCATACTCAAATCGCTCAAAAAAGATCAGGACGAACATTACTTATTGTCCATGAAAAATCAATCAAGATGAGATATTAATCCAGAATATTTATGTCTCTAATATAAGGGCACATTTATATGTAAAAGAAACACTACTAAAGTTTAAAACTCATATCAAATGTCACAATCTAATAATGGAAAACTTCATTACCCAACTTTCACCCTTCAATAGGTCAATCAGACAAAGACTTAACAAATAAATAACGGTCTAACAGATGTTATGATGCAAATGGACTTAATTGATAATTGCAGAAGCTTCCATCTGAACACAAATAAATATACATATTTCTCAACTCCCCATGGAACTTTCTCTAAAATTGGCCACATACTTGTTTATAAGGCAAATATCAATAGACACAAAAAAATAGGAATAACCCCTTGTATCATATCAGACAACCATGGCTTAAAGTTAGAATTCAACAACAACAAAAATCACAGAACGCCTACAAAATCATGGAAACTGAACATCTCTACATTGAAACACCTCTGGATCACAGAAAAACTTAAAAAAGAAATCAAAAACTTCATAGAATTTAATGAAAATGAATCCACAATATACCCAAACTTATGGGACACAATGAAAGCAGTGTTAGGAGGAAAATTCATAGCACTAAATGCCTACATGAAAAACCAAGAGATTTCTCACACAAATGAACTAACAACTCAACAGAATGCTTTAAAACAATTACAAGCAAATGCACCTAGAAGGAGTAGAAGGCAGGAACTAATCAAACTTGAGATAAAATCAGTACAATAGAAACAAATACAACAATACAAAGAATCAATTAACCATAAGTCGGTTCCTTCAGAAAGTTAACAAGATAGACAAACCCTTATCCAAACTAACCAAAAGACAGAAAGACAGTATTTAAATGAACAGAATCAGAAATGAAATGGGAGACATAGTGACAGACACCCAGGAAATCCAGAGAATTATCAGGTCATACTTTGAAAGTCTATAGTCTACTAAAAGGGAAAACCTAAAAGAAATGTACAGCTTTCTGGACAAGTACTAATTACCAAAATTAAATCAAGAACAGATTACAGACCTAAACAGAACTCTAGCAACAAAGGAAATTGAAACTGTTATTAAAAACCTCCCCCCAAAAGAAAAGCAATCCCACTAAAATCAGGAACTATATGAGGCTGTCCCCTCTCCCCTTATCTATACAATATAGTGCTCAAACTTTTAGCCAAAGCAACAAGAGAACAAAAGGAGATTAAGGGGATACAAATTAGAAAAGAAGAGGTCAAGTTAACTCTATTTGCAGATGACATGATTGCATACATAAGTGACTCACAAAATTCTACCAGGGAACTTCTACATCTGACAAATAACTTCAGCAATGTAGCAGGATACAAGATTAATTTAAAAAAAAATCAGTAACCCTCTTATACACTAAAGATAAAAGGGCTGAAGAAGAAAAGGGAAACATCACCCTTTATAACAGCTGCAAATAACATTAAATACCTCATTGTAACTATAACTAAAGAAGTAACAGATCTGTTTGACAAAAACTTTAAATCATTGAAGAAAGAAATTGAAGAGGATATCAGAAAATGGAAAGATCTCCCATATTCCTGGATAGGTAGGATCAACACAGTAAAAATGGCAAACTTACTAAAAGCAATCTACAGATTCAATGTACTTTCCATAAAAATCCTAATACAGTTTTTTTTTTACAGACCTTAAAAGAACAATACTGAATTTCATTTGAAATAACAGGAAAGCCAGAATTCCCAAAACAATTTTGCTCAATAGAAGAACCTCAGGGGGCATCACCATGCCCAACTTCAAGTTATACTATAAAGCTACAGTAATAAAAACAGTCTGCTACTGGCATAAAAATAGACTTGTGGATCAATGAATATGAACTGATGATTTGTACATTAACCCACAATTCTATAAACACCTGATTTTTGAAAAAGAGGTCAAAGATATTCAAGGGAAAACAGTATCTTCTACAAATAGTGCTGTCATAACTGCATGGCACTATGCAGAAAAAGGCAAATCCAAGTCTATTACCCTGCAAAAAACTCAAATTCAAGTGGATCAATGACCTCAACATAAAACCAGTTATGCTGAACTTGATAGAAAAGAAAGTGGGAAACACCCTCCAATGCATCAGCGCAAGTGAACACTTTCTAAATATAACACCAGTAGCACAGATACTAAGAACAACAATCAATAAGTAGCACCTCCTGAAACTGAGAAGTTTCTGTAAGGCCAAGAACATAGTCATTAATGTTGGTTTCGCGCTTGAGAAGAGATACACACTAACAAGGCCACACAAGGGTTTATTTAAGAGAATTCCCAGGCAGGTGCAAGAAGCAGAGAAGCAGGACAGAAGGAGATAAGGAGAGAGAGACCAAAACGGGCAAGGTCTCATTTAAGAGAAGGGGTGTGTGGGGGTCTAGGTAGTCACTTTTAGGGCATGCCTTTGTATGCATCATGCCTCCAGGGAAGTGCTTCTGTACACAGTGCCACAGGGTTTATGTAACCATGCCCAAGGGTGTGTCTCTGTACAAGTTGCATTCCACCTGAGTGGAGTTGGCTCAACTACCTGGAGTGCTGGGAATACTTACACTTAAAACAAAAGGACAACCTATAGAAAGGAAAAAGATTTTCGCCAACTCTACAAGTGACAGAGGACTCAAGAAACTAGAGCCCCAAACCCTAAATAACCCAGTTGAAAAATGGTGTTCAGAACTATAAAGGGAATTTTCAGCAGAAGAATTACAAATGGCTGAAAGGCACTTGAAAAAATGCTCAACTTCTTTAGCCATCAGAGAAATGTAAACCAAAACAACTTTGAGATACCACCTTATACCTGTCAGAATGGCCTAAGATCAAAAACACAGATGACAGCCTATGCTGGAGAGGTTGGGGAGCAAGGGGAACACTCCTCCATTTTTATAAACATGTTCAACCACTCTGGAATGCAGTATGGAGGTTTCTCAGAAAACTGGGAATCAATCTCTCCAAGGATCCAGCAATACCACTATTGGGCATATACCCTAAAGATGTGCATTCACACCCCAAACGCATTAGCTCAACTATGTTCATAGCAGTATTATTCGTAATAGCAACAACCTGGAAACAACCTAGATGCCTCTCAACTGAGGAATGCATTAGCAAACTGTGGTACATCTGCACAATGGAGTACTACACAGCAGTAAGAAAAAATGATATCCTAAAATTGTCAGGCAAATGGATGATTGGGAGAATATCCTGAGCGAAGTCTCACAAACCCAAAAAGATAAGCAGGTGATGTACTCATTCATTTGCTTAAAGTCATTAGTGGACTTTAAGCATAAACAATCTTATTTTATTAAAAGATGTTGGGTGAATAAAGTGATTTAAAACACACACACACACACACACACACACACACACACACACACACACACACACACACACACACACCTCTTCTGGTTTGTCTGTAGAAGGGTTACTTAGCAGAAATTTGTGGTGGCCATAGCACATCCGTGGGCATTAGCTGAGACCTACTGTGCTTTCTTCATTTGTAGCTGAGCCTAACCTGGCTTTTGGAGCTTTAGATTTTTTCTTTTATGTTTCATGGATCTTAGAGAAAAAAAGAAGTTTTATTACTGTATGATTTTTTTTTTTTAGGTATCCTGAATGTTTTGCTTTTTTATATAAAACTTAATATTGATTTTCAAAAAACAATAAAAAAACATTGTGGGAAGTCATTGACACAATTATAATCTCTAGGGTTTTTTTTAATAGCTTAAACAAAGGAACTAAATTTTGGCTTGGTAGTGACAGAAAAATGTTCTCTTGCCCACACAAAGAAGAATGCCTGGACTATCTAGTGTAGGCAGAGTCACTGCACTATGTTGGCGATTGCTACTATTCAGAAATTATTCAAAACTGTAGCAAGATACTATCTTCTTCATACTTTCCAAATGTGTTCCAAATGCTCCAAACCTTATAAACTTCAAAGTTCTACCTCTTCTCAGAGCATCCCACTCATTATGTTTCTACAGTGTTACTCGTCTTCAGAAATGCTAATGATCTAAGCCTGTTAACATCTCAGGACTTCAATGTTTCTCACTCCTTCCTTATAGACACTATTTTTTGCATTTCATTATTTTTTTTAGATTTAATTGTTGTCACAACATATTTTTGCAATAATCAAGAAAATTTATTCTTTCATATTATACATGTATGTATATATGATTTAATTTTTTATGTTTTTGATGTACCATGTTTTGGAACAATGTAGGAAATGAAATCATATACAATAAACATTAAAACTTGTAATTATGTCTATCATTTATAAAAAATGCAATGAAAAATTGGACTAGATTACATTGTCCCAGAGAAGCCAAACTATATATCATTTCTATTAAGTTACTGAGCACATAGATTTGTCTTCATTATCAACATATAATACATGACAAAAATAAATGATCTCTTCATTCTGTTACCTCATCCCTGTGCCTTTCCTCTGTGAGACCATGACTACTTTATAAAATAATCAATTCATTAGTTTTCTTTTATACTTTAAGTCATAGGAATATTTCATGTTCATCTGGGTATGTTTAAGTTTGTTCAGTCATTTAGTTCCAGTGTGAATCTCAGCATGGCTCAGAACTCGTGTGCCTATATCACTTCAAAACCTATTTCATTGAATCTTTTTATAACCAACCACTTCATGTAATGTTCCAACCAGTCCAAGTCATTTTCTATGAGCTCATTCTGACTTATTTTCCTCAAAAACTATACGATGCTCTTAAAATATGGGCTTTCTTATTCATTTATTTTTTCATTTAATATAATATAAATTCATGAGTCAGAAAAACAATCTCTCCTTTTCACCGTTCTTTGCATCTAAAACAGATGCTAGGAAATAGCACATGCTTAATAAATATGGAATGAATGATTGAATGCTAGTTATCATTTTTATCAAAACACCATTTTGCTTTTTGTTCATAACAAAGCCAATCTTGGTGTAGTTCTGCTGTAGCAATTTGACCAGAAACCTTCCACAGAAAATAAATAATGTGACCCACATACTGCCCAGATGGAGACTTGGCAGCAGAAATCACACAGCAAAAATGGTTTTAGGCTTGAAATATGAGTAACTTTTTTCTCTATTCTAATCATAATGTAAGCTTATTTCAGCTCAAGGTCAATAAGTATAGTATATCGACTACATTAATGATCCTAATTAATCTACCTTAACTTGTTCCTATATCCACTTACTCACTAATTGTAGTCCTACTACAGTACAACTAAAAGACCAATCCTGTGCATTCTCCTGTCTAAAAAGATGTTTATACTTATTGTGTAAGTAGAAGCTTCATAAATATATATGTTTAGTCAATGTATAACTGTTTCTTTATGAATACATGTTGAAAACAATGAAGGATTTTGAGTGCCATAGAAATTCAACTGAAATCTTTCTAAATCATCCAACAGAAAATTACCGTCTAATATATTAGACAAACAAACCCAAATCAAATAAAACTTAATGTAGACACAAAAATACATACAAAACTTAGAAGATAGGACAAGTTTATTTAAAGGTTCAACAATTTTCAAATTTATTATGTAGTAATCATTGTAGCACAACTGACATAATAGATAATCCAGTGAGGAAATAAACATTAGTGTGTTAATAAAGATTAGACCCATAGATCTACAACAAATCCATGTCTTTGATCCTTTAATTTCACTAGAACTTAAGACATAAATAAGTTAATTTATTTTGATGTTTACACCCATGAAGTCATCATCTACTGAACAATAGTAGAAACTTTCTATACATTCCTAAATTTAATTTTTTAAAGATGTTACATGTGGCCGACTGAGACATATTGGGAAAGGACTGGTTTAAGCCTGCCTTAGTTTATAAACAGTAGATTAAAAACTCAAACTGTAGGTATTTATGCTTCCAGTCTATATTCTTACCCATTGCTATATTAGATTATTTATTTTTACTATATTTATTTATGTGTATATATTGAGTAATTGAACTACATAGGTGCCCCTTGAAGCCAGAGTCTATGCTGAATCCCTTACAATTAGTTACAAGTGTTTGTAGGTTAACTGAAATGGGTGATAAAAACCCAACTATGATTCTCTGGAAGAGCAGCAAAGCCTTTTTACAGCTAAGCCTTTTATATAGTTAGTACTCCATTTGGATTTTTTTAAAGAAATAAAGCCACTGTTCAGAATGTTCTGAAAAATCTCAGAACCAACACGAGCAATATTTAACTTTGTATTGGTTATTTTTCTCATGGATGTGACAAAATATAAACAGTGAAACCTAAAGAAATACTTTCTTTGGCTTATATTTTAATAGGACAATCCATCATTTAATGAAAGCAATGGTATCTGGAAGGAATATGAGGTATCTAATCACATTGCATCTGCAGGCAAGGAGCAGAAAGAGATGAAGGCCGATTTCAGCAGTACTTCCCATTTTTCATTCTGAGATTCCATTCTGAGATTCTAGCCTTCAGAATGGTGCTAGCCACATTATACCACTTTTATTCCAGTTCCAGAAACTTCTTGATAGAAACGCCTATTCCAAAACCTAAACTACTAAAGCCCTGGTTAGTGGAATTGTCAACTTGATATAGATTAGAGTCATTTGAGAAGAAAGCATCCTTGAGAGATTGCCTAGGTTAAATTATTCCACAGTTATGTCTATTGGGGATTGGCCTCTTTATTAATGTGGGAGGGTCTATAGTTACCATTTCCAGACAAAGGGTCCTGGGGTTTATAAAAAAGATACAAATAATTAAAGCAATTCTGTGTAAGCCATCTCTTAAGAAGTAGCATTTCTTCATCCTTGATGCTTCGGATTCCCTCTTGAGTTCTTGCCATGACGTTTTCCAAGAACAAATGGTTTGTAAAATCAATCCTTTCTACCCTAAGTTGCTTTTTATCAATGTTTTTTTAATCTCAGCACTGAAAGGAAACTAGAACAACTATGCATTTTCATGGCTTTATTTCTTTAACATTTTAAGTGCCTTAATTTGAACCATCTTTCCTCTATCTTATCCTTATCCTTCAGTTCTGCGTGTTTCACCTTTTCTTGAAAGACTTCCAGAAAGGCTGCTGTCTTATCTATTAAGATAGAGTTTCTCACTGAACCTAGTTCTCACAGGTTGACCACACTAGCTGACCAATGAGCTCCAGGCAAAGACCTTTGTCACCACTTTGATTTTTCCATCTTGCCTCATCATGCCATTGGTACAGCTAGGGCTCTGTTTATATTCATGTCTCAAAATTTCTGTGACATTAATTAGATTATACATGTGAATTAGTGGGTCTGAAATAAAAAATAGGTAGATGGGGTCATTTTCCTCCTCTTTATTATTTTCTTCTTCCTCCTCCTCCTTCTCCTCTTCCTCTTCCCCCTCCCCCTCTTTTTCTTCTGATGTAGTGTAACAAAAAGGAATTTGCCCATTGTTTTTTAAGTTGTCGGGATTTTTGTTCATTTTAGATATTGTTCCAATGAAACTTCAAGTAGTATAGGATTTCTACTTTAAAAGTTTCATTTCTTAGGCTTCATCACAGATTTCAATTTATGTTGATATTACTGACAGCTGTGTCAGTGAGCTTGATACACTCAGATGTAGAAATGCCTATGTTCTATAACATTAAAATCTGGCATATGGGTTAAATTATATTTTCTTAATAAAATATGAAGAATCCTGAGACCTATAGTGTAGCAAACGTATTCGTATTTCAAAATAACTGCTTGGTCATGATTAAATTATAAAGTTCCACTTGTTATCTGGCTTTAGGGAAATTACTGCTCTTCTTTAACATCCTGTGTGGATAATAGCAGAAACCTCCACACAGAATAGATATTAAATGAAATAATGCAATACCCACATACTGAAAAGGATGCTAAAACTCCAAGTCCTTTCCTTCTAATTCCTGTATGTTTCTCTACTTGTAGTCTTGGCTTCTCTATGGTGAATCCTGGTCAGTTAGTCATTGACTCTGCCCCTGATTCAAGATTAACTTTGTAACAGTCTAGGAGTATCAGTGAGATCAAATATCTTGTACTATTTCCTTTTTTTTCTAAGTAAAATGGAAAAGTTTTTTTAACTATAACACAGTAAAACTATATGCAGTAGGAAAAATTATAAAGAATTACGTTCACAATGTTCAATGTATTTATATTTAGCAAATTTGGAGAAAATATTCTATTATCTTGTTTACCTTAGTGAGTCCATATTTTTATACTCAAACTACTTTCTATCATAAATTATATTAACCTTTTAGGCTGTGATACATTACTTAGATAAACAACTTAAGCTTATATGTCTCTCATTCTTACATATTTAACATTTCTTTTGTAAGTTTCTTTCCTGAATTTTACAACACCAAAAAATATCCAGTATAACTATTAAGTCTTCTGCTTCCATCAGAAACACAAGAAGATGAAGGTTATTTCTAAAATTTGATAAATCTCTATATGACCATAATATCATGACAGAAAGTTTAAATATATACAATAATATCATAGATTTTTGAAATAATATTTTTATCTCTAGCATTGTTTTAAAGAGTCAAAATAAAACCAAATGATTATAACATTAATGGAAACAGAATAGTTCCTTAATTTTGGTTTTCTCTTTATTTCATACCAGATGATTCTTCTGATATGAGATAGATAGTGATTTTAGATTTTTCTTTAACAAGCATGCTTTGGATTTGAAAAGGAGAAAGCCATACTCCAACTCCAAAGCAAGGTTTGATTGTAACTGAAATTGGTACACAAAAGGACAGTAGAGGGTACCAAACAAGCATTTGGGAAGATTTATGAAATTTTTCCTTGTTGAAAGTGTGCTTGTGGTGAGATGTTACATATGTAATAAAACTATGAATATCAAAAGATCAACACACAGTCAAAACTAGGCAGACATAACACAGGAAATTTTTGTTCTTTGTGTACAACCCAAATAGCTGGGCTTCAATGGCACATCCCTTTAATTCTAGCACAGGAAAAGAGTGGGAATGGTGACCAATGCCCTTAATCACTTAACTCCAGAGAAAGAATTTTCTGTGTACCTGTGAGTTCAAGGCTGATTACCAAATAGAAGAATTCCCTCCTTTAATCCTAAACTGGATGGGATACAGGAGGCAAGAAGGATATATCTCAAGCCAGATTAGGCTCTGCTACAGATGAAGAAAGCACACTACGTCACAGTAAATGCCCATGAATGCATTATGGCCATCACAAATTCCTGCTAAGCAACCCTTCTATAGTCAAACAAGAAGGCTTTGTTTGTTTGTTTGTTTTGTGTGTGTATGTTTTAAATCACATTGTTTACTCATCATTTTTCAATGAAATAAGAATGCTTTTGCTTAAAGTCCACTAATGACTGAGTACATCTCCTGCTTATCATTCTGAGTTTGTGAGATCTCACTCAGGAGGATATTCTCCAAATCTATGCATTGCCTGTGAATTTTAGGATATCACTTTTTCATACTGCTGAGTAGTACTCCACTGTGTAGATGTACCACAGTTTGCTAATCCATTCCTCAGTTGAGTGTGGCGAGCTGCTTTCTGACCTGCAGAATGACGAATCACCACATGCACGATTCTTCTCGGGTCACACTTTTTTGGAGTACAGCTCAGTTGAGATAGAATGGTGGAAGAAAGACCCTGTGCCTGAAATGCAGCCTGCTTATATAGGGAAACTGGGACGCGTGTAGCCATATGATTGGTGCCCAACGTAATGCCTCATTAGCATATAGCTGGTGATAGGTGGTAAGTAGTGCCAAATTAGCATAGTCAGGGATCACATCAGATAGGTCACTACTCAGCACCTAATTAGCATAAGCGGTGGAGGTGCAATAGCTGGGGAACATGATGCAAGTTGCGGAAGGGCCAACCCCACCCTACAGTTGAGGGCCATCTAGGTTGTTTCTAGGTTCTTGCTATTACGAGTAATACTGTTATGAACATAGTTGAGTTAATGCTTTTGGGGTGTGAATGTGCATCTCTAGGGTATATGCCTGATAGTGGTATTGCTGTATCCTTGGGGAGATTGATTCCCAGTTTTCTGAGAAACCACCATACTACATTCCAGAGTGACTGAACAAGTTTACACTACACCAACAATGGAGGAATGTTCACCTTGCTCCACAACCTCTCCAGCATAGGCTGTCATCTGTGTTTTTGATCTTAGCTATTCTGACAAGTATAAAGTGGTATCTCAAAGTTGTTTTTATTTGCATTTCTCTGATGGCTAAAGATGTTAAACATTTTTTCAAGTGCCTTTCAGACATTTGTAATTCTGCTGAAAATTCGATTTTTAATTCTGAACCCCATTTTTTAATTGGGTTATTTAGGGTTTCGAGATTTAGTTTCTTGAGTTCTCTATATATTTGAGAAATCAGTCCTCTGTCACTTGTAGGGTTGGTGAAAAATCTTTTCCCATTCTGTAGGCTGTTGTTTTGACTTATTGACTATGTTCTTGGCCTTACTGAAGCTTCTCAGTTTCAGGAGGTCCCACTTATTGATTGTTGTTCTTAGTATCTTTGCTACTGGTGTTATATTTACAAAGTAGTCACCTGTGTCAATGCATTGGAGGGTATTTCCCACTTTCTTTTCTATCAGGTTCAGTGTGGCTTGGTTTATGTTGAGGTCTTTGATCCACTGGATTTGAGTTTTGCACAGGGTGATAGGTTTGGATATATTTGTATTATTCTACATACTACCATCCAGTTATGCCAGTATCATTTGTTGAAGATACTATTTTCCTTTGAATATTTTCGACTCTTTGTCAAAAATCAAGTGTTTATAGGTGTGTGGGTTAATTTCTGGGTCTTCAATTTGATTCCATTGATCCACATATCTGTTTTTATGCCAGTACCAGACTGTTTTTATTACTGAAGCTCTATAGTATAACTCGTAGTTGGGGATAGTGATGTCTCCTGAAGTTCTTTTGTGGAGCGAAATTGTTTAGGCAATCCTGGCTTTCCTGTTATTCCAAATGAAAATGAGTACTGTTTTTTCAAGGTCTATAAAAAATTATGTTGAGATTTTGATGGGAATTGCATTGAATTTGTATATTGCTTTTGGTAATATTGCCATTTTTACTATGTTGATTCTACCTATCTAGGAACATGGGAGATCTTTTCATTTTCTGATATCCTCTTCCATTTCTTTCTTCAGTGATTTAAAACTTTTGTCAAACATATCTTTTACTTCTTTAGTTATAGCTGCCCCAAGGTATTTAATGCTATTTGCAGCTATTATAAAAGGTGAAGTTTTCCTTATTTCTTTTTGGCACCATACAAAAACAGCGTAGGTAGAAGTGAACAGGAGTAAGACTGAGGAAGTTGGAAAAACAGCTGGGTGAGGTTTGACTGTGGTATTTCCTCTATCAGATATTTCACCCTTTCCCCAATATCTGGCTGTGAGTTTCTTTCAATACAAGTCGAATTTGTACATCATGTGTTATTCCTTACTATTAGGCCAATCTACTCTTTTGCGTGAAATGCTTTCCTTTTGATAATTTGACATTCTTTTCATGTCTCTTTTTTCCAATGATCTTTTGATTTCTTAGTTGGATTTTTTATTCTCCTGAGGAACAAAAAAAAAAAAAAAAAAAAAAAAAACCCACAACAACAATAACAACATCCTGTCTCAGCCCTAATTTGGGAGAATTACTTTTCTGGAAATGTATATCTGAACAAATGAAAGTTAGTTTCATTTCTTAGTTTGTTAACTTCATAGCATCATAAGTTAGTTTAGAATTGATTACCATGGTGTCTGATGAACTATTACCTCTACTAACCAAGATGTCTTGTCTCTCCTATTGGAATCTAATATTTATCAATGTTAATTGTACCCATAGCTTTTCTTCTCCTTTTGAAACAAAAGCAAAAATCTCTTCACCAATGTAACTGAAATCTTGGTTTTTATTCTGAGGTAAACAAATCTTTAAAATATATGGGCTGGTTTAATTCAGCAGTATTTCTACTATCTAATATCTCTCTGTGGCTGTCAATTCTCATTAGCATTTAAAATTTATGTTAGTAAGTAACTATGTAATCTATCTGTGGAAAGTTTTTAATTATACCTTTCTCTTTTATTAAGCATATCTCTTAAAATGTGGTTAGATCTTTTTATAAGTGCTTGTTCTGTAGAATTGTGTGATATACCTGTAATATATTTTATGTTGTCATATGCTTAAAAATACAGTTTCATTGAACTATAGCCATATGCTGGAGCATTGTTAGTTTTAATTTGTACAGGTATTCCCATAATGGCCATAACTTTTAATAAATTTGTAATTATAAATTCAGCCTTTTCAAAACTCAAAAGAGTTGCCTTTTAAAATCCTGAATATCTATCTATCTATATATCATATCTATGGTATGGTGTGCATATGTTAAATTTCCAAACTTCACAAATAAGTGCATTTATTTGCCAATTTTTATTTCTTTTATCATTTTTTGTTACTTCCTGCAGGTAATGGAGTTTGTTTATATAGAGAACAAGGAGGATATTTCCTTATAATTTCCTTGGCTTATTACCAAGTGATGGTAATTTTTCCTTTTAAACCTTTGCTAGTAACATAGTGTTTTTTGCAAAATTCTGAAGCTTCTAGCACATTTTCTAATTAATTTATCATTACCTTGTGCTAGAGGTTTTGTTAGACTCATATAGTATATAATTGGTTATACACAATGGATGATTTTTATTTCTGATTACTTAATGTAGTTAAATAACAAAGTTAGTTCTGAAACATCATGGATAAATTTAGTGGTTTCAGTATGTAAAACAATTCTTTCTGCATATTGAGAGTCAGTAACTATATTAAAAGTTTCTGGGAAATCTAATAATACCATGAGAATAACATATAATTTTGACTTTTGAAGTGAATAATAAGGGCTTTGAACCACTTAGCATCCTAGATGTGAGATTCAATATCATTTGTATTTCTGATCCATTCATCTATGAGACTGGTCTTGTCTTTAAAGGCCTTATCATTCTTTTTCATTCTGTATTAGCATTTTAAAAAGCCAAAGAACCAATTAATACATGTTTAACTTCTCAGATCTGATACTATTCTATTTATAATCAAAGTCAATCTTTGCAAAAAATCAGTAAAGTCTTCCTTTTGGTCTTGTATAATTTTAGTAAATGACTCACTCCTCCTTCTAAATTTTTCAACCGTGTCCCAAGCATTCACAGCTGTAAAATGACATAAAACCAAGATGCAGTTATCAAATTCACACTGTCTTTACAGTTCAGCATGTGGACCTTCACTATGAAACTGGACTTAGGAAATATTGATACCTCTAAACTCATTTTATTGTTTTATTCTCCTAGCTTCCCCTTTCCACCATGCTCTTTATTGTAACTGAGGACCAGCTTCCAATATTGCTATAGCTAAATCTTTCTAGTCTTGGTGAATAATTCTGTTCTGAGTTTCCCAGGAATTTAACATCACTAGATGCCTGATGAGATGTTTGTCTAAATTGTCACATTACCAATAAGACCTAAGGAGTCAGATATTGGGGTAAAATCCTGGTACATCAAGAAATTAGCAGAGGAACAATGAGTTGACTTCTCTCCATACTTCCAAGATACAAAAAGAACACTAAATATCCAAGTCCCTTCCTTCTCTTTTCTGTGCATATCTCAATATGTATTTCTGGCTTCTTTATGGATAATTCCAGTCAGCTAGTCATGAATTCTGCACCTGATTCAAGGTTAAATTTATTAACAGCCTCTGGGGCTCAGTGTGGTAAAAAATCCTGCAAAAAATACTATTATTAACACACAGTTATATTCAATTCAGAGCCTGTAACATCATATTCATAACATGAGCTTTCTTACCCTTCCCAAGTAATAGTATGTTACCATTACCACTCTACAATCTTTGTTCATTAACATTTTTGCACATTGATTCAGGTTAGAGATATATGTAAAGAAGGAACCTCAACTGAGAAAATCCTTCCATCAGACTGGCAAGTCTCTGGGATATTTTGTTGATTAGAGATATTAGTGGGCCTATCCCATTATTGTTGGTGCCACTGCTAAACTTGTATAAGAAAGCAAGCAGGGGAGCTAGAGAAATCACTCAACAGTTAATAGGACTGGCTGCTCTTCCAGAACACTTGGTCCCAATTCCAAGCACACATAGCTGCTCACAAATGTCTGCAAATCCAGTCCCAGTATATTTGACACCCTCTTTTGATTTGCCTAAGAACCAGGCATGCACATAATGGAGAGAAATATATTCAAGCAATACATCTGTACACTTAACATTAGGAAAATCAAATGTATACTTTTCTTCCACAGAACATCTACTAAAAATGGAATAATACAGAGAAGATTAAAATGGTCTTTGCTCAAATATGACATGCAAATCCATGAAGCAGTTTATAATTTTTAAAAGGAAGTGGGGAACTGTCTTATAGGACAGTCTTATAGTCTGAATAGGACATTGATAGCACAGGCACTGAGATCAACAACTAGTAAATGGGATCTTGTGAAACTAAGAAGCTTCTCTAAGGCAAAGAACACAATAAATCACACAAAAAGACAGCCTAAAGAATGGGGAAAAATTTTACCAGCTCCACATCCTATAGAGGTCTAATATTCAAAATATATAAAGAACTCAAGAATCAAGACATCAACAAATCAAATAATCCAGTTAGAAATGGAATACAGATCTAAAATGAATTATCAATAGAAGAATCTCAAATGACTGAAAAATACTCTTAAAAATTTTTCAACACCCTTAGTCATCAGAGAAATGCAAATCAAGCTTACTTTGGGAGTTTACTTTACACTGATCAGAATGGCTAAGATTACTAACACAAGTGACAGCTCATGTTGTAAAGGATGTGGAGCAAGGGGCCCACTCCTCCATTGCTGGTGGGAGTGCAAACTTGTACATCCATTGTAGAAATCAATATGATGGTTCTTCTGAAAATTAGGACTTGATCTACGTCAAGACCCAGCTATACTACATAGGCACATACCCAAAGAAAATTTTATCTTACCACAAAGATACTTGCTCAAATATGTTCATAGTAGCCTTATTCACAATAGACAGAAATAGAAAACAACCTAGATGATCATCAACTGAAAAACTGATAAATTAAGTGTGGTACAATTACACAATGGAGTGTCACTCAGCAGCTAAAAATGACATATTAAATCTACAGGCAAATAAACGCAACTAGAAAAGATAATCTCATGCTGAGGGAGTAGCTTAGACCCAGAAATACAAATATACTTTATAATTTCTCATGAATGTAATTTAGTTGGTGAGTAAATGGTAATCAAAATACAATCAACAGACCCAGAGAGAGTAGGTAGAGCATGGATATGGGGTGTGTGGGGGAGACCTGGATCTCTCTGAGAAGGAAAAGCAGAATAGATTTGTGAGTGGAATAAGGATGAGTGAAGACAGAAATGGGAGGGATCTTGTGAGGAGAGGATAGCGTCAAAGTCCAGGGGCAAAAAGCTGGAATTGGGGTCATTTGGGATACTAGGGAAAACTAGTGCAGTGAAAACTTCCTGGAATCTATGAGGATGATGCCATAGAGAACTCCTAGTAATGGAGGTTAAGGTATCCAAAGTGGTTATCACTTTAGCCAGACAAAGCTGCCAGTAGTTAGACTAAGTTGCATTCCTTTGCCTTGTTGGCCAAAACGCTTCTATAGAGATCTCCAAACAACCCAAGCTGATGCGAGGACAGGTCACTTTTTGGAAACTGACAGTTGTCACCAATGTTTAAGGAAAGTCCCACACAACTCATTGAATATAAAAAGGTCAAGTTGATCTTAGCTAGGAGCTTTCACCCCCTACACTCAAGTCTCTTTGGCATAGAAGGTTCTCTGCAGGCTATAGAAAGAGAGAAGTTGATACCAACTCAGCTACAAAAATGTCTACATACAACATGTCCTTTATGCAAGGTGTGCTGGAGCAATGATGGCACAGAATTTGAGAGAGTGGCCAACCAATGTTTGTTTCAACTTGACATCCTTGCCCTACACTGTCTGTATAGTCAGTAATCTGAGAATGGATAGCACAGAGACCTAGGATAGAGCAAAAAGCACACTGTCAAAAATATTAAATTATTCCTAATAATATTCTGCTATATTCATAGACTGGTGCTCTGCCTAGGCCTCATTAGAGTAGCTTCCTTTTACAACAGATAGGATTAGGTGCAGAAGCCCACAGCCAGACCTTATTTAAAAAGAGAGTCTAAATTGTATCTGTAACCTCAGAAATCAGGGAATCCCTGGAAAGATAGGAAGGAAAGAAAGTGTAAATCAGAGGGAACAGAGGAAACCAGGAGGACATGGTCCACTGATTCAAATATGTAGAGCATTATAGAGGTTGAAATAGCAAGAACAAGACCTGAACATCTGCACCAGGTCTCTATATATACATTAAGGCACCTTGGTGTTCTCTTCCTTAGGTTTTGTTGCCTTTGTCCAGCCTTGATATGAGAACTTTTGCCTTGTCTCTTGGAAGACTGTACCTTTCTTAAAAGAAAATGTGGACAAAATGACAGCCTACAGAATGGGAAAAGATTTTTACCAACCATACAAGTAATAGAGGATTGATCTCTAAAATATATAAAGAACTTAAGAAACTAGAGACCAAAACCTTGAATAATCCAATCAAAAAATGGAGTTCAGAACTAAAATGGGAATTCTTAGCAGAAGAAATGCAAATGGCTGAAAGGCACTTGAAGAAGTGCTAAATATCTTTAGTCATCAGAGAAATGCAAGTCAAAACAACTTTGAGATACCACCTGACACCTGTCAGATTGGCTAAGATAAAAGACACAGATGACAGCTTATGCTGTAGAGGTTTAAGAGCAAGGGGAACACTCCTCCATTGTTAGTGGGAATGAAAGCTTGTTCAGCCACTATGGTATGCAGTATGGTAGTTTCTCAAAAAACTGGAAATCAATCTCCCCAAGGATCCAGCAATGCCACTTCTGGGAGTATACCCTGAAGATGTACATTCACACTCCAAAGGTATTAACCCAGATAAATAAGAAGAGGATATACTCACTCATTAGTGAACTTTAAACAAAAAAGCAAAAAGCAAAGCATGTCCATGCTGCAAACCACAACCACTGAACAGCTTGGGATCTGAAACACCTTGGACCAGCACCTTCGATCTCACTCCCTCCAGAGGAACACCTGACCCAGTCTTGATGTTGGCTTGAGGAAAGTGGATCTGCCAGGAGTAGATGCTGAACTAAGCTGTATTGGGACCTTGGGACCTCCTGCCCTTGCTGGGGAGGAGATAAAGATATGTGGAGAAGAGAGAGTGACTGGAAGGGGTGGGAAGGGGAAGGGAGCTGGAACAAAGATGTACAGTGATAAAAAATATGACTTTATTCATAATAATAAGTTAGGTTGGATAGATGGCTCAGCAGTTGGGAGCATTGACTGCTCTCCCAAAGGCCTGGGGTTCAATTCCCAGCACCCATATGGCAGCTCACAACTGTCTGTAATTCCCGTTCCCAGTTCCAGGCAAAGACCAAAGGCAAATAAATAAGTAAAGGTTAAAAAAAAAAGAAAAGAAAGAGAGACTGGATCTGGTAAAAGGGGGATGTTGTGGAGTTGGCTCAGAGTAGAAGAGGGAAAGAAAAATGTGGTTAAGTTATATTGTATGAAAGAAGAATCTATTTTCAATTTTTTGAAAACAAATTTAAAAATAAATAAGAATTAGGATGACCATTCATGTTTGGTTCTATTCTAGGTCTCTCACCATCCAGCCTGGGCCCTAGCACAACATGCATTGTTATGGGTGATATCACTCCTGTGGCATCACTCTCAGGGTGGACCAGTTATTGGATGAACACGTCCACATTTTCTGTGCCAAACTTATCCCAGCATATCCCAAAGGCAGGACAGACTGTAAGTCAAAGGTTATGTGGCTTGGTTGATGTCCCTGTCCTTCTGGTAAAAGACTTGTTTGATCATAGAACATGTCAATTTTAAGCTATGCATCTAGGAATATTAGCTGGGGTCTTTGTAGAGTCTTGAGAATTTTCCTTGCATTAGGTTTCTACCAGACTCTAAAATAGCCCTTTCCATTCATCTCCTTCAGTACTCTCCCCCTTCACACCCTTCCACCTGACCCTTCATGTTCCAAGCCCTACCTGCCCCCAATCCACCCAAGAAATATATTCTATTTCCTCTTCCCAGAAAGATCTAAATATTCACCCTTGAGCCCTCCTTTTTACCTAGTCTATTGGAGTTTGTTTATTGTAGCACAGTTAACCTATACTTTATAGTTAATAACCACTTACAAGTGAGTACATATCATGTTTGTCTTTCTGGGTCTAGGTTACCACTCTCATATTTTTTCTAGTTACATTCATTTGCTTGCAAATTTCATGATATTATTGTTTTCAACAGCTGAGTAATACTACATTGTATAAATGTACCATATTTTCTTTATCTATGTTTTGGCTGATGAGCATCTAGGTTGTGATAGTGTCCTTGTAAGAAGATTGTGCATCCTTTGGGTTTATGCCCAAGTATGAAATAGTTGAATCCTGAGCAACAAAAGTCAATGTAATGATACCTAACAATATTCTGGTATACTCATAAATTGGTGCTTAGCACAATTGTCATCAGAGGCCTCCTCCATTAACTGATGAAAACAGATGCAGAGATACACACCCAAATAAAAAGTGGATCTCAAGAAATCCTGCATAAGAGGGTCGAAAGGATTGTAGGGGCCAGAGGTGTCAAGGACACCACAAGAAAACCAATGGATTCAACTAACCTGGGCTCATAGATGTTCATAGAGACTGAACTCACAACCAAGGAATCTGCATTTGGACTGAACTATGTCCTCTGCATATATATGACATGTTTATAGCTTGGTCTTTTATGTGATACTCCTAACAGGGAATACAGAGGCTGTCTCTGACTCTTTTGTAGGCTTTTGGAACCATATCCCTCATACAGGGTTGCATTGTCAAGACTTAATATTAGGGAAGGTGCTTAGTTTTGCTACATGGTGATATACCATGTTTTGTTGAGGTCCATGTGAGGCCTGCAATTTTCTCAATAGAAACAGAGGAGAGGTCAATGGAGGAGTATAGGGGAGATGGGGGAAAGGGACTGGTAGGAAGAAAAAGAGGGGAACATATTATCTGGATGTAAAAAAGAGAAAGAGGGAGAGAAAGAAAGGAGGGTGGGAGGAAGAGAGAAACAGAGAGGCACACACAGAGAACTAATATAACAACTTCTGTTTATCTTGGTTACAACTACTTTATTCACAAAAGTCATTAGTTTAAAAATATTAAAAAATAAGTAAAGTAAGAACAAGCCATAGTAAGTAGCACTCCTCCATGGACTCTGCTTTATTTCCTGTCTCCAGGTTCCTGCCATGACTTCTGTCCTTCAGGCTGGAATGTAAACTGTAGAATGAAGTAAACCCTTTCTTACCCACATTACTTTGGGCCATTGTGACTATCACAGGAGCAGAAAACAAATTGACACAGACTATGGCAAAGAATTTTCCTCCCATGAGTTGTTCCCTTACATTTTTCAGACTTTCTCACATCTCTCTCCAATGTCTTCTTTTCAGCATACTGTTGTCAAGCAGCGCGTTAGTTGTTCACTGTCTGTGAGTTCTAGTCCTTCCTCATAAATGAAGCATGCTTTCCCCTAAAGTATTGCTGTGGGTGAGCTTTTGTTCTGTCATGCATATCCTTTTATTTTAAGCACTCTAGGTAGTATCATTATGTACCAAAATCCCTGGGAGGCTTCAAATTCACAACTCCTCCACTTCTATTCAGAAAACCCATCTTCAACCAAAACATATATCCCATGCCTTCTCTCTAGTCTAAAAGAGCATGAGCAAAAACATCCATGTACCTGGTCATTTGTGGTCTCTACCACTCAGTATTGAAGATACTGAATTTTTCTGCCAGACTTCATTCCAAAATTAATCTGGATGCATTGGAGTTCAGACAGCAAAGATGCAGCAATTTGACTGTTGGCATACTTTCATTCTTGTCATAAAAATTTCATCTGTTCTACTACATAGTAGACTTGTTTCTCTGAAACTATCTGATGAGCTAAGCATCAGTTCTTTCTAATCTATTATGTTTTCTCTAGCAGCACCGTGGCAAAGGAATTCTGAACCTAAATTGAACTGAAGTAGCCAATTAGTGTACTGGAACTGCCCCAAAGGCAAGGGATATTAACAATGATTAAAGCATTGGCACACGGCAGAGCCTAAAAAGGAAGGGAAGTCAGCTACCTCATTAACAACATATAATTGTTAGAAAAGTGGCATAAACAAAAGTCTTCTGAATGTAGTGTGTTCTGTTACTGTATGCTTTGTTGTTCAGCCTTCTTCTGAATAAGAACTCAGAAGTGATTTGCACATGTGTAATATATCTTCATTCAGTTTTAGCCACTCTTCTGGCTCATATTAGATCATACTGCATCACACAGTGCATGAAATAAATTAAAAATATGTAGGATAACCAAACAAATATAACTCCAGCTGACTAGGAAAACCATCTCGGAGGGGTTTGAAAGCAATGGAAGAGATAAAAAGTATCAAAAAGTGTCAGAGATGGTTTGGGAATGATAGAAAAAAGACACAACAGTGCAATTTTAAAATGGTGAGGAATGATAGGAGTTTCATTTTACTGTGGTTAAAAAGAATGTAAGCTCTAACTTCAGAAAATTATATAAAATGCTATTGTTAACCACAGTGATGTAATTGCACAAACAGATTACTAGAACTTATTCTTATACAACTGGGATGACATCCATTGACTAAAAGCTCATCTCTCCGCTTCAGCAGCTATGATTCTACTCTGGCTGCATGTTAGACCAATTTATGCACATTGTATAATTGTGATCATGTATCATTGTGCTTTTATTACTTGTTTACTGTATTTGGCATATTTTCAAGTTCATCCATAGTGTTGCAATTTAAATTTTACTTATGAGAATAAAAATAACATAAAAATTCAAGTGCTGAATAATATTTTATTGAATGTCATTTTCTCTATTTATTTATTTATGGACATTGGGATTTTTCTGTTATCTTGGATATTGTGAATAGTGCTTCAGTGAATACTGGAGCATTTATATATGAAGGTGCTAATTTTAGGATGTAAGGGCACATTGTGTTCAACATCTGTCACCTCATTAATCAGTGAAGTACAAGAGTCTTAACTGACTGATTTTACAAATGTTCCCTACATTTCTGTCTCCCCCAGTGACATTCTCAGAGACATAAGGGAAATTGCTAGGTAAATACTATATGAGCATCTGTGCTCTTCTAGAACAGGCAAACAAGCTCTCAGATGTTTTATTATATATTATTTTCATTAATAAAAATACAGGAGTACAATGTTTGAGTCACTTCTGAATTGTATATTCATTTTCAGGAATACCCATACAACTTGTTTTAATGGCCCTATCATTTCTCAGTCTCACTCACAGTGAATATGGAATTTTGTTTACACATATCATCACCAATTTGGGTCTTGGGAGGTTTTTTTTTTTTGAAGTGCTATTCTATCAAATGTGATTGGTCATCCCATATAGATCAGTGCTGATAGAATAACCTCTCTCGCAATTTCAAATCTTTTATATTACAAACCTATAGTAGTAAAACATCATGATTTTCTAAAAGATCAAACCAAGGAAGACAGAAACAGCATCTTCAAAACAAAATGTGGTGACTTCTTCATCTGTGCACAAAATATTCCAGGTAGAAGTCTTGAAATAAATAGCATTATGCACTTATTACTACATGCTTCTTTCTAAACACTTAATAGCAAAATACCTCACTTTATGTCATACTTACAATGTTTAGGGCTTTGGAAAGGCATCATCATGTTAAAAGAGATGACATTATGTCACCTAGCTGTTTTATTTCTGCCAGCTACAATATTCAGTCTCTTCTACTGATATTCAGACCCAATCTGGGTTACATCACTACAACAAAAAGTTTTTGTTTTGTTTGGGCTACAGGTTTAGACTTGTTTGTGGTTTGTTTGGTTTTTTAATGACTTAGATGTTTATATTAATTTTATTTTGTTTGGTCTATGTCTTAGGCATATTGTTAGTTAACTTTTTCTATTTTAATTTAATTTATTTTTATTAATCTGTTTGGCCATGTGACTTAGCCCATAGCTCACTTGGGGTTTTTATTTTATTTTATTTTATTTTTTGTGGATGGATTGAGACTTATTTGCTTTTTCTTTCTTTGTTTTTGTTTTTTGATTACCTCTACATTTTATTTTCTTGTAGAAGTGACCTTTATTTTATTTTTTATGAATAAAGTCATAGTTTTTATCCAGGTATATCTTTGTTCAAGCTCCCTTCCCCCTCCAGCCACTTCCAGTCACTCTCTCTTCTCCACACCTCTTTATCTCTCTCCCCTCCCCCCAAGCAAGAGCAGGAGATCTCTAGGTATCAATATGGCTTAGTTCAGCATCCACTCCTGGAAGATCCACATACCTCACCCCAACATCAAGACTGAGTCAGATGTTCCTCTGGTGGGATGGAAATCCAAGGTGCTGGCTGGTCCAAGGTCTTTCAAATCCAAAGCTGTTCAGTGGTTGTTATTTGCAGCTTAGAAAGCTCTGCTTTTTGATTTTTTGTTTTAAGTCCACTAATGATTGAGTACATCCCCTGTTTATCTTTCTGGGTTTGTGATACCTCACTCAGGAAGATATTATTCAGATCCAGCCATTTGCCTGCAAATTTTAGAGTATCATTTTTTTTCTTACTGCTGAGTAGTACTCCAATGTGTAGATGTACCACAGTTTGTTAATCCATTCTTCAGTTGAGGGGCTTCTAGGTTGTTTCTGGGTTCTTGCTATTAGGAATAATGCTGCTATGAACATAGTTGAGCTAATACCTCTGGAGTGTGTCTGTGAATCTCTAGGGTATATGCCCAGTAGTGGTATTGCTGGATCCTTGAAGAGATTGATTCCCAGTTTTCTGAGAAACCACCATACTGTATTCCAGAGTGGCTGAACAAGCTTACACTTCCACCAACAACGGAGGTGTGTTCCCCTTGCTCAGCAACCTCTCTTACATAGGCTGTCATCTGTGTCTTTTATTTTAGCCAATCTCCTTGAATGACCCAATCAAAAAATGGGGTTCAGAACTAAAAAGGGAAATCTCAGCAGAAGAATTACAAATGGCTGAAAGGCACTTGAAGAAGTGCTCAACATCTTTAGCCATCAGAGAATACAAATCAAAATAACCTTGAGATACCACCTTATATCTGTGAGATTGGCTAAGATAAAAGACTTATTTGTATCTTAATTTTTTTGGCCTACTTTTACGTTGCCAAGCATGGCTAAATCATTTTTTTTTTATTTAAAGAATGACACAGCATACAGAAGGACATCCCATTCATTGTGAGACACCTCACTCAGAGTGATTTTTTTTCTAGTTCCTTCCATTTGCCTGCAAATTTCGTGATGTATTTTTTTAACTGCTGAGTAATTCTCCAGTGTATAAAGGTACCACATTTTCCTCATCTATTCTTCAGTTTAAGGGCATCTAGTCTGTTTCCAGGCTCTGGCTATTATGACTAATGCTGCTATGAACATGTTTGAGCAAGTGTCCTTATGGTTGGTTGAACATCTTTTGATTATATACACAAGGGTGGTATTGCTGGGCCTTGAGGTAGGTTAATTTCCAATTTTCTGAGAAGCCACAAAACTAATTTTCAGAGTGTCTGTACATGTTTTAACTTCCAGCAACATTGAAGGAGTGTTCCCCTTGATCCATACTCTCTTTAACATAAGCTATCATCAGTGTTTTTTATCTTAGCTATTCTAACAGGTGTAAGATTGCATACCAGTCATTTTGATTTACATTTCCCCGTTGACTAAGGATGTTAAGCAAATCCTTGAATGTCTTTTGGTCATTTGAGAGTCTTCTGTTGAGAATTTTCTGGTGAGATCTGTAGCCCATTTTTAAATTGGATTATTTGGTATTTTGATATATTGTGTGTTGGTTTTTTTACGTATTTGGCAGTAAACCCTCTGGCAGATGTGAGATTGGTGAATAACTTTTTCCATTACACAGGTTGTCATTTTTTCTCATTATATTGTGTCACTTGTCTTATAGGAGCTTCTCAGTAGATGCAGAGATTCATCACCAAGTTCTGGGATGAGCTCCTAGAGTGCAATTGACAAGAGAGAGAAGGCATCATATGAGCAATGGGGATCAAGTTCATAATGGAAAAACCCACAGAGACAGCTGACTCAAGCTACATGGAGCTCATGGCCTCTGCAATGAGAACTAGGGACCTGCATGGAACCAATGTGGGTGACATTTGTGTAGCTTCAATTATTTGAAAGGCCACTGGAAGTAGGACTATGACTTATCCCAGGTGCATGAACTGGCTTTTTGGAGCACGTACCTTGCTCAGCCTTGATGCAGTAAGGAGGGGATTGAGTCTGTCTCAAATTGGTATGCCAAGTTCTTCCAATATTTGAAAACTGTTCTATGTCAGAGACTATAATGCTGTGAGAACACCCTTTCCTCTGCCCAGAGGCCTAGATCCTTCATTTTTGTCTTCATCAATGGAATGTGACCTCCATGAAGGCAAACACTTGCTTGTTCCAAAGCACATTCCATCCCCATAGTCTCTGGAAGAGTATTGTTCCAAAAGAATTTCAAGTAGATTATCAAGTAATATGCTTTTGTTTATAAATATTTTAAACTAAAATATAGTCTTTTCCTTAAATGCTTATCAAACATGAGAGTTTCTTTTTTGTATACTTGCTTACTTTGATGTTTTTTATTTGGTATTTATGGAAATCAAGCACACTTCAGAATTTTATCTTGCAAAGAAAGGCTAAGAGTATGTAGCACAAGATGTTGTACAAATGTAATTAATCAATGAAAATCATAAATGGACAAAACATAAATCCAATCGAAATAATTCTCAAACATTTTTATACTATTGTTAATTTCTGTAGAATTCACTCCAGGTTAGCTTACTATAAAAACTAAAGCAGATCATTTTCCATCTGTCAAAATTTCAAAATCATGCATTTAAGCAAAAAAAGAAAAAGAAACTTAGCCACATCAAAAAAGTGACTCTAAACAATCAAGAAGTAACTAATGATTGAACAATATTAAGCCCTAAAGAAAAGTAATAAGGCTATTGCCATCCTAGGATTCCTGGTGGGGGTGAGAAGCAATGCAGTGAATACTCTAGTATGTTTAGAAATGTTAGGGAAACTAACAGTTTTTCTATAATCACAGAATAATACAGATATATTGTTCTTTCAGTATCAGATAATTTAAGATGGAGGGGGAGGGAAGAATGGAATGAGATTTAAATTCTGTGGATGAAAATAACTAATCTTGACAGAAATTAATAAAAATCAGTTTTTTTGAAAAAATATGTAAGATTGACAAGATCCTAGTAATTACTCATAAAAAAACCCAAATTAATAAAATTAAAAATGAGAGGAGCCATTATAACCAATGTTACTGGAATTCTGAGCATCATTAGAACATAACGTAAATTTTACATTTAAATAAACCATAAAATCTAAAATTAATAACTTTATAGATACATATAACCTACAAAAAATAAGAAAGATAACAGCATAACCTACACAAACTGGTAATGGTAATAAGGATAATAATAACTTATTATTAAGTAATAATGAGAACTCATCCAATTAGAACAAATCAGGGCCTAGATGGATTCATTGCTGCATTCCACTAAATCTTTAATGAACATAAACTATGCTTCTCAAACTGTTTAATAAAACAGAAAAGGTACAAAAACCACTAACCTGATTTTATGAAGCAACTGTAATTCTGATGCCAAAGTCTGATAAAGACACAACAAACAAAGTTAAAGTCTAACCCAGAGGAACATATATAGAAAAATTCTCAGTAAAGTATCTGGAAATTGAATTCAACAACACAGTAAAAAGACAAGTCACAATGACTATGTTGGATACATTCCAGCTGTACAAGGATGATTCAATACACAGTCAACTTAATATATCATATTGGAAGACTCTAGGACAGAAATCATATTATCATCTCAATAGATACGGAACATGGTTTCTATAAAGTCAGAAAATCCTTTCATGATAAAAGTTCCATAGAAACATAAGAACTGAGGAAACATACATGAATATAATACAAACACCAGGCATGCATTAGAGTCACTGTTACACTAAGTAGAGAAAAACCTTAAAGCACTCCCACTAAATGAAAAAAGGGCATCCAAATTTTCCACTCTTATTGAATATAGTTCTTAAAGTCTTATCTTCAGCAATAAGAAGGTGGAAAGAAATAAGTCTATAGATAAAGAAAAGTCAGAAGTCAAATAATTTTATTTGTAGACACTGTGATTGTATCCATAACAAGATCTCAAACTTGCACCAGAAACTATCCTCAGAAAAACTTTTAACAAATTAATAAGATGTATAATAAACTCATAAAATCAATAGTTTTCTTATATACTTAATTACAAGCATTTGAGTAATTGGGTGCAATAGCCCATTAACAGTTTCTTCTAAGAAAAGGCATTTATGATTATTGCTGCACTATCCAAAACAATCAAGTTATGGTATCATGGTATCAACTTGGATTTTCATCAGTAGATGAGTGAATGAATGTTGCACTACACATGATGGAGTTTTACTATGTCATTTGTAGAAAAATGATAAGAACTTGGGGTCACCCTATTAATAAAGTAAACAGGTTGAGGGTGCCAACTACCACATTTTTCTTTCTTACATATATGGATCCTAGATGCTACACAGATACATAAATAATGTGTGTGTGTGTGTGTGTGTGTGTGTGTGTGTGTGTGTGTGTGTGTGTGTGAAGGGGGAAGAAAGAGAGAGATGCAATAGTAAATTAGAGATTGATGCTGAAGGGTGAAGATTAACATGGTAGGATGGAGAAGAGAGGGAAAAGTATTAGGGGAGAATATGTGTCATGAACATGATTTAGTCAAATGAAAATTTCTCTATGAAATCCTTCAAAGTGTACAACAAATATATGATAACAAAAATTTTTATATCTTTACACTGAGAATTCTTTGGCTACACCAATTCTTTACATAACTTAACTTAGTGCCATTCATCTACATTTCCATAATGTGATAAATTTTAAATGTAAATTTTAAAGTTATATTTTGAAAATGTAGTGCTCTTGAAATATTGATGTAAACATTGTATTAGCATTAAAGCAATATAGTTCATTTGGATAGCGTAGATCCAAGTAATTGCAGATAAAATACAATATAACTACTTTTATGTAAATACCCGATACACATGTGTGAGTGTGATCTGTGCAGTTTTTCATTCTGTCCTCTCAACCAGACTGCATTAGCAGTGATAGCCAGCACATCTTTATTTTCCACACAAGGATAATAAAACTTGGAAAGATTATGTAATTTACAGAATTAGAGAATGAGTCAGTATCAGAAGATGTAAACATGACTACTGGACCAGTTCTCTTATTTCAAAATATGTTCTAACATTTCAGAAAATTAGTGACATTTTCAGCAAAGAATTCTAAGGCTTGAGGAAAATAACCAGGTCCTTATCAGTAAATCCACTTTTGGTTACTCAGCCTCTGTGGCCATAGTCCTGTCTTTTGCAGTGTTACAGAGTAATCAGTTGCACATTGCTGGTGAGCTGTGCATTTCATACAGAGTGGGAGGAAGCAGAATTCATGTGCCTGTATCACACAGTGTTTGAAGCAACAGAACTAATAAGAGTCTCTAGGCACCAACAATAGAAATGAGTTAGGAGAAAAATCCAAGAGTAGGTACAAATTGAAACAATCTTTCAGCATTCTGTGAAATTGTTTTGTTTTCCTTTTATAGTTATAATGATCTCTAATTTTTGTATGTTCCACAAAGTATGAGTTTTACAAATTACTCAAAATTCTAGCAGGTCCAGATTCCACAGGAAGCCAGATGCAATGCGTACAGAATTATTACTCTCTGCCGTCAGCCTGGCTCTCAGATCTCATATTCCATTTTTTATTTATGCATGGAAATTACCAACACTGTAAACAAGAAAGAATATAAGCTAGCTCCCTGGAAAATAATCTTTTATTGGAAT
Organism: Sigmodon hispidus; assembly: GCA_004025045.1. NCBI lineage: Eukaryota > Metazoa > Chordata > Mammalia > Rodentia > Cricetidae > Sigmodon > Sigmodon hispidus. The sequence continues at coordinate 89,404 of PVIH01000752.1, forward strand.
AGAGTATCAAAATTCAAGTTTTTAAATATATCCTGGTTATTTTCCTTTACTTTCCATAGTAAAACTAAACTGAATTCAATTAATGTATTAATTTAATTTTTTGCAATTTTTGTAATAAAGATGATATTAAAATTAATTCATACATTATGTATTTTGATACAAGGTGATATTTTTGTTGGTGCACATTAGCACATCATGTCCCAAACCTACAGGGCTGAGACAGAACCATGATTGATGCAACCCAGGTTATATTCTTTGCTAACTCAAAGCAGAAGAACAGTGAACTTCATAAACAAACAAACAAAAGTCATTAACATTCACCTTGTATGAATTTTCAATGTTTTTTTTTAAAATGAAAACAACCATTTTCTTTCAAATGTTCCTTCTTCAGTTTCTCCTTTATAGGATTTCTAAGTCACAGTACAAATAAGCAACATACATTTTTTTTTTTTTGTTTACCCACTGTTGGAGATCAAATCCAAGACTTACACATGCTCCATGTTCCACCAACTGAACTAAGTTACAAGCTATCTGTGTTTGTGTTTAACATTTACAAAATTTTACTACCGCTACTTTAAATCATTATAGAAGACAGAGTTTCATTATTCTGTTTAAGATTGCATTCTTTCTGTACCCCTTCTGTCTCATTTTCCCAAGTTCTAGTATTATAGGTATGCACCACAATACCTGGCTACATAGCGAATGAATGGGGAAGTGTGTGTACTATAACAAATCACCAATAAACCCAAAGCCTGAACACTGGCTCTAATCCATACAGTATCCAGCATGGTAGTTGCTAAACATGAATAGCTCATCAAAAAATGAGCAAAGACACTCTTGGATTATGAGTAAAGAACTGCAGTATGTCATGATGGATAAGAGGAAACTGATCTCTTCTAATGATGTTTGACAGAAATGCTCAGCCTGTTCTTAGACTACAGATAAACCTAATTTTTAAGGGAGTACAGTAAACATTTTTAAATCTGCTTTGGGAATTGAATATGACTTTCTTTTTAATCCATCTTTGTTCTTCTTCCCAGATTGGAAAATGACCCATTTTTGTGTTATCTTTGACAATTATATTATCATGACATTTGTAAATAATAATGTACCCTCCAAATATAGACTACATAAAACTATCCTTGCAATGTCCACATCTATTTAAATGGCATAATAATTACTTTCCCAAGACTCTACATTTTCTACACTTCCTTGTAAAATAATACATATGCAACTAAAATCTGTATACTAGAGATAAACATGTCTCCATACTTCCCACATAGATAGCATGCTTTTAAGTCAAAATGATTTCTCAAAACTCCATATTTGAATGTTCAATGCTAAGCAGACATTTTTAAAGCCAGAGAAATACATAAATATATAATCCATATTTAATAATAATGCGTATTAGTTTTTAAACCAAAGGAGTAGAGTTTTAATTTTTCTTACCATAAAATGACCAATACTCTTAATGTTTACATTAGTTATATCCATTCTGATATATATAATATATGACAAAATGTCAAATAAGTATCAGAAATATATATTAATATTATATATAAAACATCAATTAAAAATTAATCTGAATTTTTATCAAAAGTAGTTTATCAGTTTGAAATTCACATAGGATTGTGAACTTTATTTTTTTTACTTTAGTATCTTGGAGATGGTTAATTATTAATGCTTGTTGTTGGTCTAGCTTTAAATCGATAGTCTTGGATGCAAAATATTGCTCTGAACTGAAAATAGAAAGACTTCTATTTATTTATATTTATATTTTGTTTGTGAGCGTTTTACCTATATGCATACATGTGTGTCACTTCTGCAAACTCCAGAAGAGGGAGACCCTGGAACTGAATTATGAATGGTAATGAATAGCTCTGTAGAAGCTGGGAATTAGCTTTTTATTAATCTTTGGCCCTATGACCTGAAGACATTTTTACTGCATTAAATAAATAAAGTTAAGTATATCAATTATAGAATTGACATTTTTGTTAAGCCGTATACATAAATATAATGTTATCCAAATTTGCCATCTCTCTTAATACTTCTTTTTAGCTTCTTTAATAACATTTTTGTTTTTTATAGTTTTTTTATTTATAAAGGTTTTATCACATCCTCCACTGCTCCCCATTCTTCCCCTCCTCCCTATTTTCCTCAGCCTCCTCCCACCCCTCCCCATTGCCATATCCATTCTCCAGGGAGTGCAAGGAATCCCAAGATGAGTCAGTTCTGTCTGGCATATTCAGTTGCAATAGGTCCAACTTCCTCATCCTAGTATCAAGGCTAATTAGATGTTCCTCTGTTAAGAAACGGGCTCTGCGATGCCAGTTCCTGCATAAGAAATAAACTCTGGTCCTAATCCAAGAGGATCCACAAACTGCCCACACAGTTTGACTGTCATCTATATTTGGAGGGTTTAGTTCCTTTTGTTAAAGTTCCTCAGTGGTTATTTCAGAGTCAGTGAGCTCCTAATAGCTTGAGTCAGCCATCCTTGTGGCTCTCCTGCTGGTGATCCTGATTCCTTTGCTCATATTCTTTCTCCACCCTCTCTTCAGGTGGACCAGGAACTTGACCTAGTGCTTAGGTATTAATCTCTGCTTCTGCCTTCACCGAGTTGCTGGATGAAGGTTCTAAAATGACAATTAGGGTGGTCATTAATTTTATTATAGGGCAAGTCCTGTTTAGGCACTATCTCCACTATTGAGTGGAGTCCTGTTGGGGACACTTTGTGGGTTCTTGGAAATTACCCTAGAACCAACCTTTCAATGACTCCCTCTTTTAAGATATCTCTTTATTTTGTTCTCCCTCTCTGTTTCTCCTCCCACTCAACCATCTCATTCCCCCATAGGATCCAAATTTACTCAAGAGATCTTCTCTATTCTCCTTCCCAGGAAAGTTCATGGATGTCTTTCTTAAGTTAGGCCTGTTACCTAGCTGTTGGAAATTGTGGATTGTAGCCTGGTTAGCCTTTGCTTTCTGTCTAAAATTCACTTATGAGTGAGTCCATACCATGTCTATCTTTCTGTGTCTGTGTTACTTCACTCAGGATGATACACTCCAGATCCATCTATTTGCCTGCAAATTTCAGAATGTAATTTTTTTCTGCTGAGTATTACACCATTGTGTGAATGTGCTACATTTTTAACCCATTCTTCACCTGAGGGGCATCTAGGTTGTTTCCTGGTTAAATAACAGCCTACAGAATGGGAAAAGATCTTCCCAACCCTACATCTGACAGAGGACTGATCTCTAAAACAAATAGAAAACTCAAGAAACTAGAGGCCTCCAAAACAAATAATTCAATTATAAAAAAAGAGGTTCAGAGCTAAATAAGAGATTCTCAACAAAAACTTCAAATGGCTGAAAGACACTTAAATATTTGCTCAACATTCTTAGCCATCAGACAAATGCCAATCAAAATAACTCTGAGATACCATCTAACACCCATCAGAATGGCTAAGAACAAAAAACACATATGACAGCCTATGCTAGAGTGGATGTGGAACAAGGGAAACACTCCTGCATTTCTTGTGGGAGTCTAAACTTTTAACAGCTACTTTGGAAATCAGTAAGGCAATTCCTCAGAAAACTATGAATCAACCTACCAAATGATCCAGCAATACCAATATTGGGCATATAACCAAAGAATGTACATACTTACCCAAAGGGCATCAACATAACTATGTTCATAGCAGCATTATTTGTAATAGCATTAACTTACTTTTGCCAAGGCATTTTATTACAGCAACAAAAAAGCAACTATGACAATTACAGGTCTTTCATGCTTCCAGTGAATTGCAGATCATTAATTTCTGTACTATGAAAGTGGTTAAATTTCTACACTTACTGAGTTCTTTCTCATATATAACCTTTGTTATTAAGTTTGATACTCCTATTATTTCAACTTACAGGTGTTGCTAATGAAAATGACATTTAAAGAGCAGCAGCCTCAGCCAAGTAGTGGTGGCACATAATTTAATCTCAGCACTGGAGAGGCAGAGCCAGGCACATCTCTGAGTTACAGGCCAGCCTTATCGACAGAGGGAGTTCCAGAACATCAGCATTGATATTAAAAATACTACTACTTTGTTTTTTACATTAAAAGTCATTTTATCATCTCATTAGGAGAAATTTTTGCTCTGACATGATGTGAAAATGCTTCTGGCTGACACACTGGTAGTATTCTGTTATAAATAAATAAACTCTCGATGCTTGGATTATAGAATTGAATTTTAAAGTAGCCTCATAAATGGTGATTTAAATATAGATTACTTTCCTCATTTATAAACTAAATTAACAAATATATGATGCAGATATTGTCTTCTTATTGAATGTTGTAATGTCCCCTTTTGAGAAGCAAAGTTCTGCTGTAAGTGAAGATAGTATCAATAATTTTCACATCATATTATTTTTAAATTGCTGTAGGTTTTGAATTTTATTGCATTATGCTTTATAATAGCAAATAATCCAGTAATATAGGACTTACATAAAATATATTAGCATGTTATTAAATTCTTGTGATTTAGCTATTTGCTTACTCTTGGCTTCACTAGTGAACATTTCCAAACATCTAAAAAATTAAAATTAAGTTCTTAAAATCTTTTAAAAATCAAAAATGCATTTTCTAAATTATTCCTGACGCCATTACTTAAAACAGAGAGATTAATCATATGAAAATTATAGATCTATATGTTTTATAAACACAAACTAATGTTTTACAAACACTACCAAGCTGAACACAAAATATAAGAGTTTATAAAGCATAAAAAATAAGGTTCATTCTAGAAAGATAAGGTTGGGCAATCACACAAAATCTAGCTAGTGAAATATATTCTGTCAACAAAATTAAGTATTAAAGCCAGGTCATTTTTATAAATGTAAAAAATGTATTAGACAAAGTCATCATATCTTTATCATGTAAACACCTACTTTATTAGCAACAGGAGGGAATCATCTAAATTTACGGGGTATGTCTAAAAATGTGGATAAAAATAAACAATAGTAGAATGATATAGAATAAAACCTTTCTCCCAAGGTCAAGAAAATTACAAAGCTATTTATTGTTGTCACTGTGGTCAATAATAACACTTAAAGTGCCAGCCAGGATGATTAAACAGTACAAAAAATATCCATTCTGTGATTAATTCTTTTTCTCAGGTGTCTTGAATAAGCAATCTCAGGAGGTCACCAAGAACACTATTAAAACTAATAAATGAGTTGAGCTGGAAAATGATGCATGATACACAATCAACATTCACAATTCATTTATATTTTATATACCAGTAAAGAACAATCTGAACTGGCCTTCTACTGTTGTCAAATTGATGACCACCCTAGTTGTCATCATAGAACCTTCATCCAGCACCTGATGGAAGCAGATACAGAGATCCACAGCTAAGCTTGGACCAAGCTTCCAGTCAAGTCAAAGAGAGAAAGGAAAGATTATATGAGCAAAGGAGTGAAGATCGTGATGTGGAAACCTGCAGAGACAGCTGACTCTGGACTGACAGATGGAGAACCAGTATGGAACTTAACTAAGCCCTCTGAATGTATATGACCATTATGTGTAGTCCAGTTTCTGACCTGGACTAACCCTGAGATCTGAACCAGAAGTCCCAAACAAACTGCCCATAGCTGCTTGGTCTCAAATAATCACACAAAATCTTATATTAATTATATGCTCTTTGACCTATGGCTCAGGTATATTCCTTGCTAGCTCTTACAACTTAACCCATTTCTATTAATCTATGTCTTGCCATGTAGCCTGTGGTTTACCTGAATTCCTTTACATCTTTCTCCTTACTATAGCCCACACTGTCTGTCTGACTTCACCCCCTTTTCCCTTTATAAATGCTTGGATTCCTTACCTGCTTCTAAGATGCCTTCCCATAGACCAAAACAGGTTTTTTTTTTTTTAATTATCCAATGATAATTCACAACATACAAAAAGACATTTCACATCAGTTATGTAGCTTGAGTAGTTTGTGAGGCCTCTGGCAGTGGAACCAGGATTTATCTCTAATACATGAACTGAATTTTTGGAGCCTTTCCCTATAGGAGGATATTTTGCTCTATTATGTGGAGGGACTTGGTCCTCCCTCAACTTGATATGCAAGACTTTGTTGACACCCCATGGGAGGCCTTACCCTCTGTGGAGTGAATGTGTTATTGATACCTATGTTGAAACTATTTAGGAAGCACAAGATTCTTTTCCAATTCACTTTTCCTGTTTTATAAAACTACTAGTACTCCAAGAAGAGGTGGGAACAAATCACGAGAGAAGGAGATGATTAAGTGAGAGAAACAACAAGGAGGAAGAGAGAGGAAAAAAGAGAGATGGGGATCTAAATAGAGGAAGCAAATATGGGATTGGAAAAAAGAATGGGTACTAGGAAACCTCCAGGAAGTCACAGGTTGCCCCTGCCTAGGTCTCCAACCAATAGCGAAGGTGTTGTCTAAACAGGACTTCCTCCATAATCAAACAAATAGCCATCCTAACTGTCAACACAGAATTTACATCCATCAATGAATAGAAGTAGAGGCAGAGATACATGGCTGAGCACTGGGCTGCATCCCTGGTCCAGCTGATAGTGGGGGAGGAGACTCTATATGAGCAAGACGACAGAAACTATGAGGAAAATTCTTACAGTGAAGGCTGGCTGGAGCTCTGAGGAGTTCACTGAATCAAAAACAGCCATCTGAGAAATATCTGAAAAAGGAACTAAGCCCTCCAAGGATAGGCAACTGTCTACTGGCATGGGCAATATGTGGAGCCTCAAGTGGTGGGTTCAGACTGTGTTTCTGTGCATGGACTGGCACCTTGGAGCCCATTCCCCCCAGAGGAACACTTAACCCAGTATGGATATCAAGATGAGGAAATCAGACTTGCCTGGAGTAGATCCACCTTGGTACCTCTTGCCCTTTCTGGGGAGGGGAAGGAGGCTGGGGAGGAGGGAACCTGAAGAATGACCTAGGGGAGGATGGGAATAGGAACAAGGGGATACATGAATAAAAAAATGAGACTTTATTGTATAAAAAGAAAAAATAAATAAAAATAAAACTACTAGTACTCTATTAAGGAACTGATTTCTTCATGTCCTCACAAACACTACTATCTGTTTACTGTTACTAGTGTACCTCAGTGATATCTTACCTTCAAAATTCTATTTCAAATAAAAGCCAGAATATGAAAGCAGACACACACAGAACAACTAGTACATTAATGTTCATAGTATTATTTACAGAAACTAGAAAGTGTAACACAAATATTCATTGAACTAATCAATAGTAACAAAAGAAATGGTCTATTCATAAACGGAATATTATTTAGCAACTAGCAGAAATGAAGTACTAGCCCTTGTTACCACATTATATGTCTTGAAGAAATTAGGCTAAAGGAAAGAAGTCAGTCATGAAAGAGCACATACCAGATGTTTCTAGATTCCTGCGAGCTGACACATGCCTGTATTTGTAGCATTTGGAATTCAAGAATGTGAGGAGCACAAATTCAATGCTAATATAGGCTAAGTAGTCAATCTGAGGGTGACTTGGATTACATAACAAAATTCTATCTCGAAAGCATCATGCATACATAAAAAAACTCTGTGGATATGAAGTATTAAGAGCAGACAGCACATCACACTGCAGACATGGAAAGTGGCTGGCAATGGCTTTGGGCTTTTTGTAGAGGAGTGGTGAAAAAATTGAAATTGAATGGTAATGTTAGAACACCCTTGTGATGATATTAAAAACTTTTCTTGCAGACCTCTGAAATACATCAAAATAAAAACTCATGAAAAATGTAGTAATATAAAATAAGTGTAAGCCTGTGTTTTTAACTGTTCATTAAGGTACAATTTTACGAAAAGTGTTGTTCCTCCTCCAAATAAGGAAGACACATTAAAATAATTGTCATTTTCAAGTGTTAGTGTTTCAAGAATCATTAAGCTTGATTGTTGAAATTCTTCAAAATCGGCATTCAAAGTTGATTATTGTCCTTGATTTTCCTGCAGAAATTAGTTTTTCTTACTAATGTAAGTGAACTGATGTACTACTTTCAAAAGGTAAATGGAAGTACAAAAAAACCAAATAATACTGATTTTTACAATAAGCTCTTGTTTAGGGCACAAGACTAAATGATTCTAGGAACAATTTGCCATTGAATTTCTTGGAGTGTTTACTTTTACTTTACTGCTAGCTACCTTCTGTAAGTGGTGTACAAACTTCTGCCTGGAGGATCTAAATGACAAAATGAGATACATTGTCAAATGTGGTGTCAATGTAAACGCAGATTTAAGCACCTGGACTATAATACAAATGCCATGTTTTATAGAAGCTATAAAAAAACTAAATTATTCTTGCATGACTTTTTGTTGTTACTGTTCTTAGAGAATGTAGGAATTTTACTCATAGCGTTTCAAGCACCCCCAGGGTGAACAAACTTTCACACTTCCAGGACTCAGCAACTCGTCAGCCTTTTGGGGCCTTTAGAACCCTCAGTACCTACTCCTGGTAATTCTTTTGGGCCAGTAAATACAGGCATAAGTGTATTCATTTGTATGGTATCTCTTATTTTAGGCTATTCTTGAAGTGGGAGCCCTAACAAAATTGACTACTCAGTTATACCTCTGTAAAGTTTTTAAAGTCAATTTTAGGACTAGAGACTGAAATAAAGTCCTTATGTATGTATGTTATTAAAATTGAGTGAAATGTTGAAAATCATACATTTTACATATATTTTATGAGCTAATACAAATCATTATTGCCTTTAATAAATAGGTCTTTATTGTGTACAACCTTTAGAGTTGCATGTGACAATACTGTTTTTGATAACAAAAAATAGGATAATTATTAGTAAACAGTAGGATAATTATTAGTAAAACCACTTTAGCCATAGATATCAACACCTCAAAAAAAAAAAACCAGCAACTTTACATACTGAATTTTTCCCTTGCTAATTAAGCTGAAAGTACATTAGAGAATGTGTTATCTACACTAAAACATTGTACTTGTAGCATACAAGTTTCAGCCTCAAGCTTAGTTATTTCCAAGTTATTTACTAGGAGAAATAAATATAAATAAGGTATGCATCGGAAACCTTAAAATATAAGATCAGAAGACCCATTAAAATGCTTAGCTCCAACATTGATGCTAGCTTTTATAAGTTTACTCTTTGAACATCTGAATATTATTTGCTTTATATCTATAATAGATTGCACAGAATTACAGCAGGATTGGAAAGAATTTATATTTCTTAGGTTTATATATTTTTGCTAATATAACAATTTCAAATGCTTTTATGTGTATATAATACATATATTACAAGGCATATAGACAAATTAGGGCTTACATAAAGAGAAATGTCAGTCATGAATAGGCACTCATTCAGTTATTCAATAGTCAGTGAAATCTACAAGGCCCTCTGTTGGAAAGAGAAAATCTAGTGTGCCTGTCTAAGTTTTGAGGAATTACATCTAATCAGGAATAATAATAATAATAATAATAATAATAGTATAATGAGGCATTTGAAACCATAGTAAGTTCAGAGTTTAATTACCAGGTTCTGGGCCACAGGCTGTATTGAGGAGTGAGGGGTTCCAACAACAAAATAAGTACAGCCATTCACTTCAAATATCAAAAGCAATGCACTAATGGAAAGTCAGGAAAAATATTTAATCTGCAGATACATATTTGGAGGACAGAAGTGATCTAACATTTCTGTACACTGGCAAGTGCTATGCTTTTGATTTAAAGAGAAGAATTGGAGTGGGTAAGAGTCATGCTTAATTAAACAGTCATGGCCAAACTGTGTTTGAGTTGATAATTGTCTCAGTCCTAAACACTTGGGAAGATGCAGGAGAAGTGTTGATCTCCTTTATCACTGAGAGACAATCTAGTTCCGTGAGCTGGTAGCTCTTGATGAGGAGGAAATTTTTAGCCCTTAATTCAAGAATCAAACTCATTGGCTTGACCTGTGGTCAAGGCTTGCTTCTCTTGACATATTATATGGAATGTCATAGGTATCATTCCAGGACATCTGGAGCAGGACATTGTAAAGATTGCACTTAAATATCACTCCAAATATTGAAAATACCTTTGTTAATACTGTCAATGTTGAAAGAGTAATTCAAATTTTTATACAAATGTAAGCCTAAACACCTGTATTAACTGATTAGACAAATACTCATTAAATGATTAATGGGCTTATATGAAGAAATGAACAAGAAGCAGATCAAATTGTCAGTTAAAAGAAAGATGTGAGTCAAGGCATAAATGCCAAGATCTCTGCTGTTTTCATTACTCACTGGTCAGCTGTAGGCCAACATGGAGAGTTGTCACTGTTAGCGAATACAGTATCAAAGCCTTTGTTATATGAACACTCACACACACACACACACACACACACACACACACACACACACACATTTAGAAATAAAATACAATGCTGAGGATTCCCCAAGAAAGTAAGAATTAGTGTGGATATGTACACATGACAATCAAGAAAGAACATGACAATTTAACATATTGTCTATTTTATTTTGGACTAAAAAAGTCATTGCTCATGCATGTTTTTAAGTTTAATTAATAAGGATGGTGGATCATTTAAATGGGTTGTAATAATGATGAAAGGTGAGGACATGACCCCAACATTTGTCTATGAATTAAAATTATTATTAAAATAGCTTGAGAATAAGAGATACATTAATTTCAAATGCCAGTAGAAGAAGATCTTGAATATAAGAAGAAAATTTAGCACATTCAATTTATTTTATAATCATTGGCCAAATATTATATATATAATGAAAAAGAAAGCACTTTTTCTTATATACATTTTTAAAATTCCTTCTTCGAGGATTGAAGACACTTGGAGCCATTTTGTCATCCAGAAAAAACTAAGTTATGTTATGCTGTCATATTACAATAACCCCAGTCTGTTGGTAAAGAGTAAAATAAACACTCAAAGGGACCAATTTCTCATTTGTACAGAAGCAGGTGGGCATTCATGGATTAATTTGGAATTTGAGGCATTCTTACAGCATCTGTTAAGGGCTTCCTGATCACTTTAAAAAAACATGAAAAAGGTTAACTATGATTTAAATGACTCTACTCCTATTTTGTTGGCTGAAATAACTTTGCTAGTCTTTCCCAGTTTCACATAAGTCCTCCTACACATCAAGAGTGAAAATGAATTTGTAATACTGTCAAAAATCGAAATATTCATGAAATGTTAAGTTCTGATTGCTAGTTCTAAAACAGTGTTTCTCAGCCCTACTTATACTGCAACTCCATAATATAGCTCCTCATGTTGTGGCAAACCCAAACAATAAAATTACTTCATTGCTACATCAGAACTTAAGTATTTTTGCTATTGTTAGAAACTATAGTGTAAATATCCGATATACAAGATATCTGATAGGCCATCCACAAAGGAGTTATGGCTGATAGCTTGAGAACTGTTATTTTAAATTATTCCTTCTACATATCTTAACACATAAATATATTAGTCCAGTCAGTTAATATTGACATGAAAATGGACATGGAAGCTTTAAAACATAGCAGTGTTAAGGTTCATGGCAAAGGAGTCTGGGATATATTTTATGAATTGAACATTTGCATCTGAATATAAATTTTATGTTTACTTTCTTGGAGGAGGACATTAATGTTTGCAGAATAGATCTAGTCATTTGGCTTATAATACCAATATTTTATTTTTTGATTAGTAGTTATGTTCACAAATATTGAGTAGTTAAATCAATACGTGGAATTTCTTGAACAGTCAGAATTTTTTTTACTAGGTAAGAACATGATTAGGACTTAAAGAAGAAAGATTTCCCTTTCAGGTTTGACAAAGTGATTCATTGGCTGTGGTTTTATACTGAGTGGTAATACCCAGTAAAATATGTGTGATTTCGTTTGGTGAAATGGGACTAAGCCCAAACTATTTGTACTAATTCTCTTATTTCTGTACTCTTCCAGAAGAAATAACAGAAAATATTTTATTAAATGTCTTAAATTTTACTGTATTTTTTTTACAAAATTGAAATACATGACATGAAATCTTAAATGCTTTTGATGTCATCTTAAAACATTGGCATTACAGGCTATAGAAAATGTCTTCCTCAAGGCTAAAAAGATGGTTCAACAGTTAAAAGCACTTGTTGATCTTTTTAAAGACCCAGGTTTGATTCCCAGCACCCACATGGTGACTCACGACCATCTGTAACTCTAGTTCCATGGAATCAAACACTCTCTTTGACTTCCAAAGGCAACAGGCATGCATGTGACTCATGTACAGATATAGTGTGTTTTATACATGTGTGTGTATAAATGAATATGTATATATTAAGATAAAGCATTCACATGCATATAATTAATTAAATAAGGAAAATGTTATTTATGATTTGTCTTCTTTCTTTCTAAATGTAACTTGAACACATATAAATTGTACGTCAAATTGACAAGCTAAAGAGCTAGCTTTCTAGTTTCATCAAGACTTGATCTTGATGTCTGTGTTAACAGAAATATGAATATATGTGCTATATTGTTTATTTTCTCCAAATCCAAGAATTTTTCTGGTCTGAAACACTAAAGCTGTATCTTCAAAAAAAATATTAATTTTGTCACATTTTTAGTTTTTTCAATGGATGCATAGCATCATGGAAACATTGTTTAACAAAGTTCTTTTGTAAAAGGTCAATGCTTCTGAAATTCTCTTAAAAATTACATTGTAATTTCACTTACAAAATGCTTGTTTGGAATTCTGTGTTGTTAATATATAGAGCATGTTGTATGTCACAGTTTGAAGATGAAATTCATCTAGATACAAGTTCCAAAGGAATAAATTAAAGCACAAAAGGTACATTGCCCGTTCTGAGTGTCTGATCAGCATTCTGTATTTGAAGAAATTTTACTCTAAAAAGCCTCTAGGTTGTAATTGATTTCTGACCCTGTTTCAGCCAGAGGCCCAACCTACCTCCAATGACTTTTATCCCCCAAAGATGACTCAGACGCTTCTATTAATTTTATGCTGTTTGACCTATGTCTCAGGCACATTGCTAGCTAGCTAGCTCTTTCATCTTAATTCAACCCATTTCTATTAATATACCTGACACATGGCCTGTGGCGTGGCCCAGCTAACTTGGGTCCTACATGCTTCTTCTTTGGTGCCTGGATGGAGACTGCCTTAACTCCACCCTCCTTCTACCTTTCTCTCCTCTGATTCCTCCACCCACTTCTATGGTGCTCCACAAATGCCAAAACAGTTCCTTTATTTACAGAATGATATTCACTGTATACAGAGAACAGTACCACCACACTCTCTTCATAAAGGTTTAGGTCAATGAAAGCCAAAATGTTCAGGAAAACAGTTGAAAAGCATGGAAACTGGACAGCAACTTTCAAAATTTTTAATTCAACTTATAACATTTGTGAAACTTGTTTCACTTCACAATAGGCAGCAATTGTTCTTTATCATAAGAGACCTATAGTGCAACCTTATTCAGCATCCAGAAAATAGTGGGTGTTAGCCCATTGCCACACAATCTGATTCAAGAATAAAAGTGATTGTAGCTTTCTGTATGTGATAGAAATCTCAGCTCATCAGCAACTGGAGTGTATTGCTCTCATATTTCTTTGTACAAAAGGATTAGAATCAAAGAAAAAATGTCAAAATGAAATAAGAATCTCAGTATTTATTGCAATATATACATCTTGAAATAAACGTTAAAAATACACATTTCATTAAATTTCAGAACCTGTTTTTCACCTTTTTAATAAATATTCCCAGTAGCACCTTTTGATTCACACTTGTTCTGGCTTGATCATGAGTTGATATTTTCAACTTGATCCCCCTCCATGAATACCAATAATTGTAGAAGCAACATCTGCTACTAACACTGCCTTGAGAAGGAAAAGCTAAAGCTCTGTCTAAAGGAACTTGTTGACTTTTTACTTTATTTGAGAATTAAAGTTAGGAGATTGCCTAGAGAGACAAAACAAACTGTGCCCTCTGAGGCTTAGGCTCTCAGTGTAGACACGGAAGTCCTTTAGAAATATTACCTTCAGCTATTACATTTGTTCAGTTATTTTAATAACATTAACAAGCTATTAGTAGATATATTAAGAAATGTGACTCCACAATTAACCTTGTACTTGGTGACAGGGTAGTGGATTCTTCTGTTATCATACTTAGAATTACACAAGCTATTTCCACTTTTTACAATACCTTAGCTGATGAAGTAATACAAAAAAAGACTTGTGAATTTGGGTAGGAATTAGAGTAGTCTTTGTTCACGGATAAAATAATTTTTATATAGAAATCCCAAAAATTAATTTAGGACAATTTTCTCAAATAATGAGCCATCAGAAAATAGTTTCACGATGAACTAGTAGAGTATGAAGCACAAATATTTTCTCATGTCCATGTAATAGATAATTGGAGTTTGAAATAATGCAATTGTTCCCTGTTTTCACTGTATATAAGTAAGTGTAATACTTAGGTCTGTTGCTTCTACCAAAATACTTGGTTCAAAATCTACATAAGGATGTTGACAAAATAAAATAAATGCAACCCAAATAAATTAAGAGATAGTCTGTGTTCATTAAACAGGAAAACTGGCTGTCAATTTTTCAGACTTGGTCTATCCTCTCAAAACATCAAAGCCTGACAAATTTGTTTACAGCTAGTCCCAGTTTTATTAGATGATATTTAGGTTAGCATATGAAGTAATGGGTTTCAGTGTGGCATTGTCATTCACAAATGTCACTATACTTTGTTCTCATTCTTCACTTTTCTTCCCCACTCAGTCCTCTGTGCTTTCTCACCTTGTACAGCTGGTTCTGTTTTCTCTGCCAGTCTGCTGCCCTCCACTTCTACTTTACTGTTTCTTGTACTCCATTACTCTGTTATTTATAAGCTCTCTTGACAAAAGGATTCTAAGTGTACCTACAAAGACACTTTGTAGACTAGGACATAATATTGGACAGAATAGAACAAAACCAGAGACCGTTATTCAGTGAAACTGAAACACAGGCATGGCATCATTTGAAAAGGAACTTTCCAACAAAAACAAAAGAAATGTTACTCATTCAGACTGTGAAGTTTGTAAAGAACGAGTCTCAAGAAGACATTTCAGGCAGGACCACATGTAAACCATGATTAACCATTGCCCAGGGTGTATATTAAAAGAAAATAAAAAGAAACACTCCTGGTTTACTTTAATGGACATTTGTAAATTGTCTTAGTCAAGGTTTTTATGGTTGAAACAAAACACTTTGCTCAAAGCAAGTTGGGGAGAAAAGGGTTTATTTGGCCTCCACTCCCACATTTTAGTCCTTCATTAAAAGACGTCAGGACAGGAACTCAAGCAAGACAGGAAGCTGGAGGCAGGAGCTGATGCAGAGGCCATGAAAGGGTGCTGCTTACTGGCTTACACCTCATGACTTGCTCAGCTTGCTTTCTTATAGAACTCAGGACCCCAGCCCAGGGTAACACCACTAATAAGCGTTGGGCCCACCCTTACCAATCACTAATTAAGAAAATGCCCTACAGGCTCGCCTACAGCCTGTTCTTATGGAGACAGTTTCCCAACTGAGGTTTCCTCCTCTCAGATGACTCCAGACTCTGTTAAATTGAAATAAAACAATTCCAGAGCAGAGGTAGAATAGTAAATCTTATAAAGATCACCATATTTGATTTTTCTGTTTTAATATAATGAGGGCTTTTAGATATATAACTGTAAATATTTTCTAATAATAAAATAGCATAAGGGCAATGAGCCAACCGCTCTATTCATAGTTAAGATTTATTATCACTGTTTATATTAGGAGGAGAAACATGGCCCCATTTCTCAGCATCAATTAGAGATAATTCTGGCTCTGTCTTATCAACTACACTTTAGCAGTTGTCTCAAATCCTATCTCTTTCTTATAAAAGACATTTTATTTTGGAAATGTGACTCACAGATCAGATGAAAGTTCTATAAAATAGTGTCAAGAAAGCAGCTTGAGAGCAGCATGGATGCCTTAACCTTTTCCTCATTCGCACATGTTAGACAAATGATAAATTATTTTAGTTAAAAATTCTTTTGGTGTTTCTGCTTTCATTTTTACCCTTTTCATGTTCACCTTCCATGACATGTGCTTCTTTGATTTTTTTTTCTTTGTTTTCTCTCACATCATTTTCTCAGAGCCAGAATAATGTCAGAAGTTATCAGCATCTAAAATCATGAGGGTCCCCCCAAAACAAAAACAAATGCAGCAAAGATCACTGCAACCAAAGCCCAATTGTTGTTAATTCTATTGATATTTTATGTATTTTTGTCAATTTTAATGATATTTCCTCATTTCTCACACATCCTTATTTATTTATTTATTTATTACTAAAGTCTCATTTTTTATCCATGTACCCCCTTTTTCAAACTCCCTTCTCCCTCCCAGCCCTCCCAGTCACTCTCTCTTCTCCTCATCTCCTTATCTCCTCTCCAGCAAGGACAGTAGTTCCCAAAGTCCCAAGATGACTTAGTTTAGCATCCACTCCAGGCAAATCTACTTTCCTCACTCCCACATCAATATGGAGTCAGGTGTTCCTCTGGAGGGAATGGGCTCCAAGGTGCTGCTCCAAGATGCTTCAGATACCAAGCTTTTCAGTGGATGAGGTTTGCAGCTTGGGTGTACTTTGCTTTTTTATATTTATTTAAAGTCCACTAACGAGTGAGTACATCCCCTGCTTATCTTTCTGAGTCTGTGATGCTGTAAACTAGAGACCAAAGCCCTAAATAACCCAGTTAAAAAATGGAGTTCATAATTACAAAGGGAATTTTCAGCAGAAGAATTACAAATAGCTGAAAGGCACTTGAAAAAGTACTGACACCTTTAGCCATCAGAGAAATGCAAATCAAAACATCTTTGAGACACCACCTGACAAATCTTCATTTTGAAGAATGAAAAAACCTGCAGAACTGGTTAGAGAATAAAGGAGATGAAAGGATACAGGAGAAGGACAAAGCAAGAAGGTGACATAAAGATAATAAATAAAATATAATAGAAAAAAATAAAAATAAAGAAATATTTAGAATAATGAGATAAATAGTTGGAATATGTTCTGGCATATTTTAAAGTTGTTTTAAATTAATCATTTTATTAACAACTAGACCAACAACAAAATAATTTTGATTCATTGCTGCCACCCTGTGTGTATGTGTTACCTTGCCCCTCTTCTTTCTATATAGTAGTATTTTTAAAACTGTGATTGCTAGGTTAGCAGCGTCAGGATTATGGTGGCTTCCTAGAGATTCTTAGGTCTCGTGACATACAGACTTATTATCAAGAGCACCAGAGGGTGTAGTAGTCCAATGTGGTGTCAGCCTGCTGTCCGAAATGTCTGACCCCTGCAATGGGTTGCCTTCCCCTTCTTTCTCCATATGTTACTTTCCAGTAGTAGAATCCTGTGTATTTAATATCTTTCCCTTTGTTGTGATAAAAGCAACTTCAGAAAAGACACGTGTTGTTATTTTTTTGGGGGGGTCATAATTTGAGTGTAGAGTCTAACATGGTGGACAAGGCTTGTTCGTGAGGTTGTAGACATCTCTTGGTTCACTCACAGATTTTCCATTAGCTTTCTTCTCAAAATGGCATGTACGTGCCCCTCTCTCCCAGAGAGCGAATATTAAGACTATTGCCCGAGAAATTGGAATTTAAAGGCAAATATTAGGAAAGGCCTGAAAGATCTTCTTTGGGATTCAGAATTCTGATGCTGGGATAACCAAACTGGTCCTGTCCC
Source organism: Sigmodon hispidus (assembly GCA_004025045.1). Lineage (NCBI taxonomy): Eukaryota > Metazoa > Chordata > Mammalia > Rodentia > Cricetidae > Sigmodon > Sigmodon hispidus. Next base: position 107,186 of record PVIH01000752.1, read on the forward strand.
CCAGGTTGGAACAGTTATGGCTTGACAAATTGAAAAAAAAATGGGGTTGGAAAAACCAGATAAACACAGGTCTTCTGTCCAAGTAACCCCTGGTAACTCCTCAAGCAAGGTAGGTAATGGTAGCTTAGGGGGCCTCAGTATAGAGATAGAACATAGTTTTTCTGCCTATAAATGAAGGAGAAATTATTTTTCCAAAGTCCTGGGTTTCATTTTGACTCTCCAGATCTGACTGTGGGACTATGGCATCAGCAAAGTGAAAACAGCTCTATTGGTAAGATGTTTTTTAATCTATGGGCTTCATGCTGCAAGCTACAGAAATATGGAATAGGAATTCATTTGGCATCAAGAACCCTATCCATTAGAGCCAAGGGCCCTGCTGGAGATAAAGCCAAAACTCAAGGATTTTTTGAGATAATTTCACTTTGAATGCTTTAGCTGATTCCTGCAACAATTTTCTTAGTGTAATTGTAGCTTTCCCATTTGTGATTACTTTGGGATTCATTTCCCAGGAACTTTTAGCAGTGTGTTTGATCATTTATTGGGCACAAATTCTACCATACATCTGGGGCATATGAATAACTTCTCCTGGCTATGTGTAAAAACTGTCACACAGACAAGATCTCTTTCTCACAAATTATGTCTTTGTTTCTTTTTCCCAGAGCAGTCTCAGAGTTTACCTCCCTGCAGTTACACAGCATCAGGTAAACATAAATGAAACTGTGACTATTGCTTAATAGTAATGCACAAATATTGGCTCATTACTATACTATTCTTAGATGTCTGAAATCCCCTTTGTATATCTGTACACTTTTCCCTTTTTTCTCTGATTTTGTTTTAAAGCTATCCACAATATATATCATTTCCCTGTGATAAAATGATAAATAATTGATGAACTATTAAACCAAAGTTTTTAATACCTTGTATAAGGATATGTAGAATAGTGAAATAACAATAGAAAGAATGTTTCTTATTGTGGTAAAGCTATCATAAATACTTAATAACTATTGCCTTTTATATTAAATTGTTTACTATATGCTCATCATTGTATAATCATATCACACAAAATACATACTTTAATTAATTCATTAGCCTACTGTGCAGAGTCCTTTTCTTCCCGATTGTACAGATAAAAAGTGAGAAACAACAACTAAAAACTTTGTGATTTATTTTTCCTGACATTTCAGTTTCAATATGAGAAAGGTATATTCAATCAAAGCCAGATGTGGAAACTTATGTGTAAATTAACTGCCTCCTAGTACCTGTGACAGCAGAAACTGAGGGTTTTGCAAAAAGAATCACCCTTTGACTTCAACCTTGGAAAAGTTCTTCCCATGTCTTTTTGAAATATGAGTTTAATTGGTCTTAAATTGGATCAGCACTTTCGGAAGGCTTAGAATGGTCTGCTCTAAATTCTCATTCTAAATCATTCTTATCAAGAAACTTAGAAGAAACAAAATAAATTTTATTAAAATATTTTAGAAAACACAGTGCAAAAAATGTTCAAGGGATTAGCCTATAGAAAGTTATTCTGGCTAAATTAGGGCATTTATGTGGGATCCTGAAGCAGCACAGTAAATAAAGGCAATAATATATTCCATAGCACGCCTCCTTGCTTGTATCTGTACCCTTGCTGAGGAGGGTGTGGTTATAGCTTATTAGGAATCTGAATAATTTTTTGTGCTGCCATGGAGGGAACATTCTGAAAATCCAGTTTCTGAAACAACAGACCAAGTTGTTGAAAGGGAGATGCTATATTCTGCACACTGTTTTGCAAATTGCCCAAGAACATACTCAGCTGAGCACATGAGCATATTGTACCTTCCAGTAGCGAAGTGCCAAAGAAGTTACTCAGCCTCAGAGTACACTGCACAAGCGTTAAGCCCTAGAGTCTGCCAAGAAAATACAACACAGCTAAGGCATACAACCTCTATCCAGTATCTCTGTGGCACATACACTGGAAAAATATATTTTTAAGGCTAGTGTAAATTTTTGCAAATAGGGAGATGGAGGGTGAAGTTAGTGTGCAGAGACAACAAATGTGGAGGATTTTTCAATTCCAGAAAGTACATATAGTTTGTAAGACCTGGGAGATCTTTATCATCCCATATGTGGTTTTGTAAGACTCCAATAGCTGCTCCCCTTGACAAATACTTTTACTTGACAAGAAAAGTTACCTTGAGGCTAATTATCTTCATGTTACCCTTTCTAAAAAGGTCATATAATTGTAGCCCTCAATCACTCTGATGGTTTTTGAGAGCAAACCCCTCTCATATTCTTTCTAGCTTTTAAAAACAATGTTGATCAAACACACAGTGTTGGCTGGCCATTATAGATGGTTCAGTGTAATTTTCATATCGATTATCTAACCGTTTCTTCTGCAAAGGTTGACAGGTTTACCTTGGAATCATGACTAGAAGCAGTTACTCTTTTAAACACAGTGAGTTATCAGGTGAAATAACATCTTTAGAACATTCAGGTCTTTAACATATCATGGAAACTGAGGTTCCTGGGAGGTTGAGGCTCCATATCCTCACTTAATGAGTTATGAATTATTTTCCAAGATCAGTGTTTGTTCTTTCTCTTTTCATAGGTTAGCTAAGATGAGTGCTTTGGCCAAGGACACTACTGCTGTTGATGAAGATGTCTTTCTTACTACCCACGAGTTATATATCCCTTTCCAAAGAACAGACTGGCTTCTAAGCTTAGGCTGCCTCAGCAAGAGCCAATTTTACCAAGTCTCCATTTCTCCAGGACCGTGTTCTTCCCAGAGTATACAAATGTATCCTCTATTAGTGTCAAATTTAGGCTAAAAATAATCAGTAATAAGTGTAGTATAAATGCTTGTGTGGTGATATATTACATATTTAATAAAACCTAAAATATTGGAGAGATTAACACAGTCTAATCCCAGGCAGACAGCTCAGGAATTTCTTGATCTTTGAGTACAAGGACAAATAGCTGAGATTCAATAGCACACACCTTTAATTCCAGCATGGGGAAAGCCAGGAGTGGTGACGTGTAGGCTTTCCCTGTGACTTAGTGTGCTTTTCTCATCTGTAGCTGAGCCTAACCTGGCTTGAGAAGCACCCTTCTCACAACCTGTATCCTGTCCAGGTTAGGATTAAAGGAGGTAGCTACTCTATTTGGTAGTCAGCCTTGAACTCACAGAAACCAGAAAGTTCTGTCTCTGGTGTTATGAAATTAAGGGTGTAGGAAGTATAGGTTACCACTCCAGGCTTTCCCTGTGCTGAGATTAAAGGTGTGTGCTATTGAGTCTCAGCTATTTGTCCTTGTACTCAAAGATCAAGAAATTTCTGAGCTGTCTGCCTGGGATATGACTGTGTTAATCTCTCCAATATTTCAGGTTTTATTAATTATGTAATATATCAATACACCCTTGCCAGTGGTAAGAGGAAGCATCCACAACAATGGATGAATTAGAGCAAAATAAAATAGAAGTAGTCAATTTTTAACATGCACAACTGTTTACCAACCACATGTGTTTGTTGATACATAAATAAAAATGATACTCAAAGACTAAGGATGCAGCTTAGTAACAGAGTACATGATGAGTGTGGGTGAAAACACTAGAGAACATTGTAACTCCACAATTAAGTACAAAAATAAATTAAAATTTAAAAGTAAGCAATATAGAATAATAAACCAGTGCATTTTAATAATCTGTTTCATTAGTAACAAATGAACAAAATAACAAAATAAAATCTTAGCAAGCATACCAAGAAAAACTAATATGAAAACTTTTGTCAAATCGTAATATACCAATACTATCATGTTTATTTTTAAATTTTTATGTAGATTTGCCTATGTTTTTTATTTAAATAAAGACCTGGGTCTTCCAATTATTTGCACTATGAATGCATGAAATTATTTTAAATACGTTGGCCATAATACACACATTTTATAACTTAAATTCTGAACTCAAAAGGAAAAGATAATAAGAATTTCCAGACAAAAAAGTAGTTTGTTTCTAGATATGATATTATTTAATATATTCATTTTGTAGGCTTTTCATGAATAAAAAAGTTTGATCTGTTTTATACCATTGTCATAAATAAATTCCTTATCATTAGTCAGAATACATTTAAAAGAGTTTGGAGTCTTGGTTTCTGGAATCTCAAATGCCCTTTCTATCAAGACCACAGTTTGCTAACATAGCTTCTATAACTCTTAGAGGCAAAGTTGAGCTTCTCATCGAATGATGCCAGTTGCCAGGGAGATGATAATCCATTGAAATTGAAAGTTTATAGAGAAAGAAGCATGGGGACAAAACATAGGTAACTTTTCCAGTTATCATAACAAATGAAAGGCACAAGCTACTTAGGACTTTATTCTTGACTGATACAGTGGATCAGCTTGAAGGGATAGGTTATAGCATTTAAAACCCAACACCACCATTCATGCTTCTAAACACAAAGACTCTATCACCTTCACCCAGGGTCACCAGGTGGACAAAAAGCCCTCAAACACATGAGCCTGTGTGAGGCACTTCATATTAAGTGCACAGAAGAACATGAAAGACTTCAGGAACATATAGGATAGAGATGAGACAGGAACTACTGGGCCTTGCTTTAAGCCCTCTAACATTCATAATGTCTCTTAATTTAATAATTAAATTTGATAATATACTATGATGCTGTACATAAGAAACACACTTTCTTAGCTCTCCTACTCTGTTTCTTTCCCTAGGTTTTCCTTCCCTGATGTTGCTGAATACTCACTGGGAGTCTAGGAACACTTATAACGCTGGTAGTACCAGGATTTTGAAAAGATTAATAAGAAGTGCAATTTTAAAATAATAGTATTTCCCTTTCTTTTCATGTGATATAAAATTATGGAATGTCAATTGGGCGACGAAGTCACCACAAGAAAATATTTCTTTCATATGCTCCATTACCATCCACTGTTCCTAGCCACACTGGTGAGCTACAGTTTGAGTGAGGGACTCTGTCAAACAATAAAATGAGGAGCAATTGAAGAAAATTTCTGATGTCAGTCACATGCACTTCCTTTCTTGCCACGACCAATGAATGCATGCACATTGCAGACAAACACACAAAAAGATGAGGTTATGTATTTGCTGGAGACTTGAACTAAATATATACATATATATGATATGTGTATTAGTGTTGGTTTCTTGCATCCACTCTCTTTAACGCCATATAGAGGAAAGGCTCCTTTTGCTTATTTTCATTTTGTTTGATAACTATTCTTGCTTTCAGAGAAGTTATTTCAGTGCTAGACTCTAGACAGAAGCATGTTGAACTGTGAGTAATCATAACACCCCTCTTGCCAGTGATTGATTTAAGAAATGTGACCCACTTTCAAAGAGCAAAATCTGAGGAGATATTTTATGAGAATGAGTGACACAATTAGTCTTTGTCTTCTGAAAATAACTCCTGGAATGACCTACAGTCCAGTCTCTGTGATGTCAATGATCTGATGGGAAGTTTAAGGAGTTTGGCAAATGAAATTAACAAACTCAAGATGAAAGGAGAGCAAAGGAAGCAACAATATCAAGAATTTTCTGGAGAAAAGACAATAGAGGCATTAAATAACTCATAGTTATTTTAGCTTGTGATGAATATTAAGGGTTCATCCAGTTTTATATTATTTCTAAATGCATAAAACTGATAGGGTATAGGCAATTTTTCTCAGTATGACAGGTGTTTCCATATCTCTCTTCTGCTCCCAAGTGCTTAGGAGATGAGAGAGGAGATTTGGGAAATTATTCTGGAGCTTGCCTTTGTTTTCTGGCTCTCCCTCTAATCATAGAGAGCTATCAAGGCTCTGTGCATTCTTGATGCCAGCAAGTGAAAAATTAATTTCTCTTGGAAGCTGAACTTTAGACTTTAATATCTCAGAACTTAGAAATAAAACTTTTATCACTTCAGCAATAAAACCAAGTTTAATAACTTTTGATATTTATATTGATGTCTCTTAAATGGGTCATTTTGTCATACACATACACACAAAGGTAATATAATACTCTGGATTTTTTACTTTTTTGTGTTTCCAAAGACTTTGCATGTAGCAGTTATTTCTCTTTCAGAGTTCATTGAGTTCAGAATTTTCTCATTGAAGAGCAGAATTTCTATTTATAAGAAGATGAAGAGCTATTGGAAAACCTATATATCATGATCTATTTGGGTATTAATTTGACCTAATCTATCTAGCTGTCATGATGCTATGGATATATTGTTCATTTTGAGCCACTACATACTGCTGCCATTATATATAAGATTTATTTGCCACAAAAATATTTTTAAGGATCTAAAAATAAAACATTTGCTTACTGAAATATTAAAACACAAAATGCTCTTTGATGCACTGATGAATGAGGAGAGACAACATTGGGAGGATGAGCAGAAGTGAATAAAGCAAAAACCTTACCAACCAAGAAGATGATGGATGGTGAGTACAGGAGCAAGTGAGAATTAACAATAATGAAAACAAGATGTAGAGCTATATTTGGATCCTCTACTGTTTTCTAATTTGTTTATATTTCCTTCTATTTTCTGATAGGTTAAAGGACAACTTTGTTGCTTTTATATTTTTATAGAAAACATGTTTGTTTTATTAATATCTCATTAAACATTTTGGACATGGCCAAGATCAAACCTAGGACTTCAGACATTTCAGATTAGAGTTTTATTACAGAATTAAACCTGAGCCCTATATTGTGTGCTTGAGGATGCAGTGTTCTTCTGGTTTTGCCACAAAAATCTGTCTAATCCTTAAAATTAACCATGTAAAATAGCATAGAAACACCTCTACGTGAATAAGTCAGTAGCAAACAGAAATACTTCATCCTTTATGTTCGACAGTAATTGCAGAACAGTACAACTTTAAACTTCTTACTGTATTAACTTCAACACAATTTTTAATGTTGAAACTTATCTAAAAGAAATTATCAAAACAAGATTTCTGTTGTTAATTTTTGCCTTGTAAATAACTGGTTCTAGCCAAGAATTTCATCACTTGTGAGAAACTTAAGGGAACTTGAACAAGGCTACACATGGGTAAAAAATATGACTTTTAGAATGTTTCTGCAAATGGAGCATTGACGTGTAATTATAATTAAAAAATCAGAAATATGTAAGTTTTTTTTTTGTTTCCAATAAAGTGAAATTTATATTAATGTAGCAGTTGTGCATGTGTCAATAGTTTATGATTGTTCTTACTGATTTTATTACCATAGTTTAAGACTCAGAATAGAGTCTCACAGAAGAGTCTGCCCCTTTTCATATGTCTACAGACAGAATGAGTCTTCCAAATTTGACTTGTCATCTTGGATATGTTTACTTGTTGCAAGATCTTGCCCTAATTACAGGTTCATGATCAAGGTTGAATGAACAAAGGTAAATGATATAAGGAAGTCATGCAAAAGCTAAATAGGTTATTCACTGTGACAGGGAAATAGCAAGAATTCAACCTAAAGCAATTTAATAATTATGAAATAAACACTTGATTTAATGCAATTTATGAAAACACATCAACTTAAAATTATAAATTAGATCTTTAAAACATACTTTATATGTTGATTAGGTTCCTAAATGTACTATGAACCATACTATGATCCAGAGAAAAAATTTAGTGGTCAGTTTATCACATGAAAGAATTTCAGTAGTCTTAGGTTAGAAGAGTTTGTATATTTACTTATATCTGTAATTATTTGATAATATATATTTAATATTATTTCTAAGATAGGATTTATTCTGATCACCATGGGTGCAAAAGTAAACTATCTTTATATCACAAAACCTATAATTTAGTGAAAGGTGAAACAGGAAGTAGGTGTAAAAAAAATGACAAACTGACATAAGGAGGAAAGTGGATACAGAAAAAGGTTCCTATTGGATGGTTGGAAATGGCTTCTCAGGTAAAGAAGTATTAAAACATTTATTGAATGAGCAAATTATGAAGGTATCTGAATCAAAGAGTTTTCCAAAGAGAAGTAATAGCAAAACAAGTAGAAATACAATTTGAAGCTATAATTCCTGAAACAGATGAAGAAAAATGAAAAGCAAAAAAAAAAAAAAAAAAAAAAAGAGAGAGATTCCAAAATGTAACTGGGGTCAGATATTATGAAGCTTTTAAATCATATTTAAGAAAAATGAAGGACAGTCTATTTTACTGTTTGTAAAGGAACTTGTTGATGTGTTCTGAGAAAGGCAGAAGGTCTCATAGGCATGAGAATTCCTTTGAATGCTGAAGTGAAAAATAATGGTAGACAGACAGGAAGACTAGTTAGAATGTCTTCCTATATTTACTGCTTTGGGAAAACTAGGATTTCTTTTATTACTGCTTTAAGTGCAGCTAAGAACCACTGGTGTACCTGGAATATCTCATCTTAAAGCTCAGACATAGCTGTGATGGACCTCCATGTTTTCCTAGCATTTCATAATTTAAAAGGTCAAATTTCTGCCCACTTCTATTTCTTGAAGTTTTATTTTTTTATTATGAATAAAGGCATATTTTTTATCCATGTATCCGTATCCCCTTGTTCAGACTCCCTTTGCTCTCCCGCTACTCCCAGTCACTCTTTCTTCTCCCCATCTCCTTATCTCCTACCCAGCAAGGGCAGGAGGTCCCAAGATGGCTTAGTTCAGCATCCACTCCAGTCAGATCCGCTTTCTTCATCCCAACATCAAGACTGGGTCAGGTATTCCTGTGGAGGGAATGGGCTCCATGGTGTTTCAGGTCCCAAGCTGTTCAGTGGTTGTAGTTTGCAGCTTGGACATACTTTACTTTTTGTTTAAAGTCCACTAATGAGTGAATACATCCCCTGCTTCCCTTTTGGGTTTGTGATGCCTCACTCAGGAGAATATTCTCCAAATCCATACATTTGCCTGAAAATTTTAGGATATCAATTTTTCTTACTGCTGAGTAGTACTCCATTGTGTAGATGTACCACAGTTTGTTGATCCATTCTTTAGTTGAGGGGCATCTAGGTTGTTTCCAGGTTCTTGCTATTACAAATAATGTCACTATGAACATAGTTGAGCTAATGCCTTTGAGTACCAATGTGCATCTTTAGGGTATATGCCCAGGAGTGGTATTGCTGGATCCTTGAGGAGATTGATTCCCTAGTTTTCTGAGAAACCGCCATTCATTTTGTTCATGTTTAGGCTTAATTTTTAAAACACTTTTAATTCTTTGAGAATCTCATGCAATGCATTTTGCTGATATTTACCTGAACTCCCCCCATTACCCCTCCCATATCCACCCTGTCTGCATTTCTAATACCAACTTCATATTGTCTTTTAAAAATGTTTTATTTTTTTATAATGTAATAAGTTATATTGTTGATACTCATACACTCTCTCATACACTCCCAATTGTAAAGACATCTACTATAGTCTGGTAAATCTAACAGAGAGTATTGACTCTCTTTACCCTGGAAGTGATAATCTATTCATAGCTCCTATGTAGATAGATGTAGATTTTCATGGACCACTTCCCCTCCTTGCTAGAACATTGATTGTCCTTGTTTTTCAGGTTTTGGCATATATTTATTTTATGACTATATTTAACACATATATCTCATGTAATTAAACCCATTTTATTTCAGAAAACGATTAATCATGACTTTGAGTGTTTTCCTGAAGGCCTTAGGCCAACAAGTTAAGAAGATGTAACTCATTCCTGGCACTAGAGTATCCATTTGATATGTATAGTTGAGGTTTTGTCTCCCCATTATTTAGTACCCCACTTTCTCTTCTTTCAGATTCAGGGTATTTGGCCTTATATTGATGTCCTTGATCCATATGGAGTTGAACTTATACAGTGTCATGAATATAGATCTATTTGTATGTATCCATTTTTTATAATGAATAAAGGCTCATTTTTTATGCATGTATCCCCTTGTTCAAACTCCCTTCACCTTCCCACCCCTTGTCTTGAACTTGTGCAGTTCTTTTGCAGGCAAACACAGATGCTGTAAGTTTATATGTATAGCATTCTGACCATGTCCAGAAAACACACTTTCACTCTAGTCATTCATTACCTCTGACTCTTAAAATTCTTTGCACTTATTTTCCACAATGATCCATTAACCTTGTGTGGAAGACAGATATTGTAATATGCTAGTTGGTATAGTTGCAATATGTCAATGGGGAATATTCTATTGACATTTATTTGCTATACATTGACCAGTTGTGAATATTTTTTATTAACTATCATCTACTACCTAATGTGACCATGGTCTGTGGTATTTACTAATGTATGGGAAGAAAGATACAAATTAAAAGAACACTTTAATACTATATCGATTTAAAAGAATAATAGTAATAGAATCACCCCTGGGGCTTAGAAGCTTTTCAGTCACGAATTCTTGTTCAGATTTAAGGTTCAGGCATGTGTTTTCTTTTGTAAAGCTTCTGAAGTGTTCCCAAATCAGAAATTTGTTGCTTGCCCCCATGACATTTGTACCACTATTTAACCAATGAACATATCTTGGCATGCTGGTCACTATTGTAGTTCACAAGTTTCACAGATGGGGCTGGTTATTGACTACTCTTTTCCTCCAGCTGCCTACATAGCACATTCTGATACAATGGACATTATAAACTTAATTTTTAACAACTTACTTTGTAATTCTTTTCTCAAAACCTTGAGTGTGCTCAAGAGTCTGAGTTTACAGAGAGTGATGAAGCACTTGAGTAATGGATGAGCTTATGTCAATCCTAAAAGGAAAGGGATGGCACTACATGGATGGTTCCTGTGTCATATTGGAAGGATAGAAAGCAAACAAGAAAAGGAAAGGTGAGGAAAGAACTCCTTGGATCCCACTCCCCCTAGAGGAACACCTGACTCAGTCTTGAGGTTGGGGGGAGAAAACTGGATCTGCCAGGAGTGGAGGCTTAACTAAGCAATATTGGATCAGTGGGACCATGGGACTGCCTGCTGCCTGTCCAGGGAGGGGATGGGGAGTTGTGGAGAAGAGAGAATGACCTGATGTTTTGGGAGGGGGAAAGGACCTTGAATAAGGATATACAGGATAGAAAGTGTGACTTTTTTGTTAATAATAATAATAATATAAAGAAAATGCTTCAAAGTAGTATCAGGCAATCACTGACTGTATGAGAAAAGAAAATCTTTGATTAATTCAAAAACCTAAAGGAAAAAATGCACACTGCTTTCAGGAGGCTGCCTCTATGTTTTGAGAGATGAATTGGATGATAAAATATAACATTATTTATTTCACAATCATTCCCTGCCTGGAATCAATTCAGCATGGAAGAATTTGCCTCCTGACTGATTATGTCTATTTAAATGCCATTCAGTGATATTTTTCTTTTATTCAGTAATTTTTGTTTTGTGCCTGTTTTGTGACAGAAACTGTTTTCAGTAGAGCAATGAACAGAGAAATGTTCTATGCTCAGGGAGCTAAAATTTTAGCTTCAAAGATACAGGAATAAACAAACAGATAAACAACAGCCAGCCAGTCTATAGACATAAATTCTATGAATAAAAATATATTTTGATCAAGGGATCTTGAAAGCTTAAATGGAAGATCATTGTTTGCAGTGATTCAGCTAGAAAATCTGACAGATTTTGACATTAAAACACAATAATTACGGACAATTTTAATTAATATGGATATACAAACTGAAACCTAAAATTTATTCAGTTTTATCTAGGTGTGGATGGTCTATTAATATTTTAACTGTTTCACATGATATTATTGTTTTGCACATGTGATATATGCTTTTAAATATGATTAATGTATTTCCCCCTTTACCCTATTATATATAGTACCTACCTAAAAATAGAAAAGGGCAGGTTCTTAGTCCACTATCATGTCTGGCCACTGACCACTTTTGGCTTATGAAATATTAAGTAGAAGAGATTTGGGACAGTTCTGTGCAAATTCTTAAAGTAAATCTGTCTTTTGTGTTTTTACATTGATCTTCTATGATTAAAAAAAAAAACAGGTCACAAACATAGTCTCACATTCACACAGAGTATTGATGTTAAATTTATCTTTCACAGAGTCACAAAAAACAAAAAGCAGTACCCCTATTGACTCATTTTGACATGTATGTATGTCCAATTTTAAAAAGTAAGATAACATCATACATGCATTTTTAACTAGTGATATTTTTCATACAATAAGTAACATGAGTCCCACATCTTTTGCCAAACAATTTTATTATAATTCACATAACAAATAATGTATGCATTTCCTGAAAGTTTTCAAAACAACTTATATATCTCCATTTGCCAAATTTCAGCCCAAGCAACATATAATGTGAATGGATGATAGCTTTACATGTGAGAGCCTTCCATCTCACTTCCCATCTTATATACAAACACTAATAAAGACATAGAGTCATCTGTAATATTTATAAATGATATGTCTGTTTCCATGTGTATATCGACTTAAAATAGGATTTTGGTTCTCTTACCAAGATGGAGTAAATGTATAAGATAAAGTACTTTGTTGAAGGTAAGACTTAGAGTTCTATAGTCCTAGTCTTATTTATTTGTGTAATGTGTGTTTTGTTACTGCAAATTTAAAATAACCGTATCCTTATATACAATATTCATTAATTTTAGAAAACAACTTTTAAAGTGAGTGAGAATTACATACCTTCTTAAAGTATCATATTTTTGTGTCAACATAATATTCTACAACATATATAACTCATTGAAATTTTTATACAAATGACAACATATTTACTTTCATGGAATTTCTACAATCTGTCATTAATATGTATAAGACTACCATTAGTATTCTTATAAATTACTAATTATTATCTAAGTTTAACTTCAAGGCAATTCAAAATGATGCACAATTCTAGACTTATAATAAATATTGGCATGGTTTTTGTAATAAGATAGTATCATTAATATAGCATAAGGACAGTCTTTTTCTTCAATTATATATTTACATGAGTTATGACATATTAGCAGTGAGTACTAATAAGGTATATTATTTATATTTAGTTCTTTTCAATCAGCACAATTTTTGTGTTATATTTAAATATATGAATATTCTCATTATAATGTTTCCTATGTTCACTCCACTAATATAAGGAGGAGGACAGAGGCCATACACTTCCTTACAGGGTGTTGGTACAATAGTGTGTTTCCATGTGCCAACTCTGTATATAGGTGGAGCATAAAACTCCTGTTAGCCTTTGCTATGATTTTGGCCCATTGAACTTTTCTCAGTTGTATTAATATTCTATTGGGGTACATCAAATCACATATTTAACTATACCATTTGATAAGTCGTGACAGTTATTCAAACCCAAGTATTACCATGATTGAAATGATAAAAATATTCTATTCATTCCCAATCAGTTTCATTTTGCTTATTCATAATCCATCCCTTATAGACAGTCACAACCACTTCAAAGAAAAACACACATGGCATTATAACAATCATTATACCTGAATAGCTAGGATTCCCTTTGCTGTATTAAATTTTGAGACAGATATTTTGACAATTGAACTGATGATATAATAAATTTCTGAATTTTATTAGATTTCTATTTATTCGCAATGTCTCCAGGAACAATAAATTCTAACAGTCTATGTAAGAAGATAAAATCTACAAGAGGTAGAGTACATTTAAAACTTGGTAGATATGCTAGTTACATTTTTATATGATTAACTCACTAAATGCTTAATGTTTTATTTCTAAAGACAAATGGATTTTTGTTTAACAAGAACCTAAGTAACATCTCTGGATTGCCATGTATCTTCATACTAATATAAAACTCATATCAAGAAAATTAAATGTGATAATCTTTTTATCACAATACAAAATAAAATACAGCCATGAGTTATGTTTTATTAAAAGTTTAAAATTTAATTTCCAGGGTAGCTTTTCCTTGTAGACATCTAGTTGCAAGGCTTTTGCCTAAATGTTTATAACTGTCATAAGCACTCAAAGAAACGTTATGGAAGGGTTTGTTATATTTTTCTAAATTATCACAACTTTTAAAAAGGCAATTCTAAGTAGATGAATATTCTTTATAAGTGTATCATTTATATCGATTTATTACTATATGACATATTCAGTAATAATTTACCTTAATAAATATTACTTCTACTAATGCTCTCTACTTGTAGTGGTTTAAATATAAATGCTTCATAGATTCATATATTTGAAAGTTTGGCCCATAGGCAGTTTGCACTATTAGGAGATGTGACATTGTTGGTACAGGGATGGCCTTTTCAGAGAAAGTATGTGACTGTGGAGGTGGGCTTTGAGGTCTTACAAAGCTCAGCCCTACCTAGTGGCATGCAGTCTTCTGCTGTCTGCCAGTCAAGATGATGAACTCTAAGCCCTTTCTCCAGTACACTGCCTGCTTTCTTGCTGAAATGTCCCACCATGATGATAATTGACTAAACCTCTGAAACAATAAACCAGCCTGAGTTAAATGTTTTTATTTATAAGAACTGGGTGTTTATGGTGTCTCTTCACAGCAATAAAACCTTAACTAAGACACTATTCTATATTTTACTCCACACCTAATAAATATTGAATACTAGGATGCCTAAAAACTTCATTTTCCACTCAGTTCAGTGACAGGCACTGTTTTTTTTATTTTTTATTTATTTATTTTTTAAAGATTAAACACAAATGGCAAAATATTAACCAAATTAGACAAAAAAAGGGAAGACCTATTTCAATAAAACTAGAAATTGAAACACAAACATTATAACAGATATGAATGAAATTCCCCAAAATAATAAGGACATACATTACAAATTTGTTTTGATAAATTGAAGATTCTGAAAAAAAAAACCAAAAAACTGGTGAGTTTTAGATAACAAAATTAAACATAAATTCAATGAATGATTTTAACAAATGCATACTTGGTAACCTTCAAATACTTAAAATACTAATAAAATACTCCATACTAAATATAAAAACAGCAATAACAACAACAAACCCAAGAAAAATATATGAACATGCTACTGAATTCTACTGTAACTTAACTGTTTTTAAACCATTAAATCTATTGAAAAATATTTGTATATGAATGGGTATGAGTACATCTACTAAAGCATGAGAAACCTACCATGTGTAAATTCTTAGACAGAATGATTCTCTCTATCCTGGAACCTATCCATTGTCAATAGCTTTTTAAAATGTGGGTTGGACTGGAAATAATCTACTCCATTTATGCTGGGATTTTAGATGTCTTGATCTTGTGCAAGCCTGAAGAGGATGATATAGATCATGACTGTAAAAGCCATGTCTTAACCAGAAGAAAGCATTTCATAGCCCTTGTGTGGCAAGTCATTATCACATGATATATGGTCCAGAACAGGGTAAGACTATTGACACCCAGGCTTGCTGAGTTCTATACCCCGCTTAGATCTTGACAATGGGAAATAAGCCAGGGAAAAGCATACCTCCATCTGCACCCTTAGGGTACGTGCTGGAGACGTTGAAACCTCTTAGCCTTATGCCTTATCAAGATACCACCAAGCTTATCTGTTTTTTACACACACACACAAAAAAAAATGTCCTCATTACCTCTTAGATTATTCAAAATAGCTGCCTGCCTAATGGCTCACCAATCCCAATATTTTACGGGAGCTAACTTTTGCAAGCACATGGGCAGATAGAAAGGGTTTTTCTTATCTTTTTTTTTTTTAATCTCTTTTCATATCTCAACTCTAAACCTTCTCTTCTAGCTCTCTGTTCTTAGAGTTTTCTTATTTCTTTTCATATCTCAACTCTAAACTTTCCCTTCTGGTTTTCTGTTCTTCTATTTCTAGCCACAAGAATCCAGTTCTTCCTCTACAATAAGCGACTGCCATAGATAAGATAATAAAAATTTACACCTTGTTTCCTCTGTCAAAACTTTCTCAAGTAAAAAAAAAAAATATTAGGCTATAGAATAAAGGTGAGTTTGGGAACACGCCAAAGATGCCTGAGTGTATGATCCATGTTTTTTACTCTGACGTCATAGCTAAAGCTTAGACCTTGAGAGGAAACCACAGGCAGACTCGACAGGCAAAATTTGGCTTTTAAAGTGTATCACAAGAAAGATATTGCCTACTGGCAAAAGCTGTCTGGCCAGCTACAGCCTTGCTCTTGCCTAGCCTCACAGAGGCAAGTTCAGGCCTTGTCCAGGACACCATCAAGGAAATACTGGGATAAGTGAGTGTCCCCCAGCCCTACATGGCAAGGAGACATTACACAGAGACCACTCCCAACTGATCTAAGGTCTGGCCGTGGGCAATTGATACTGCCAAGGCTTCCCTAAGCTGATCACCCTCATTGCAAAGAGAGAACCTTGAGTAGTCATAATGATATCAGTGCAGTCCATCTCCTCATGAACAATGAAAGCCACATATTCAGTCCTGCAGGAGTTTTGGGGGTCTCACCTCTCTTTCTAGCCTCTCCATCGTCAGGGTGAAAAGCAAATAATTCCGGCCAAGTAGAACACATCCAAAATCCTTGTCTCGCTAGACACATTTCTCTAAAATCCCCTGTCTCTGAATTTTCCATTCCAGCCTGTTTCTCAGACCCAAAGTCAAGATAGTGACAAACAGTAGGCTCCAAGGTATTTTGTCTCTCCCCTTCCCCCACTTCCCTCTCAGATTAACCCTCCAGCTGCTGCCTCTAAAAAGTGAAAAAAATCTAAGAGCCATGTTCAGAGTCAATACAGGTAAAACAGACCATTTCCCACTCCTCCCCAGGATCAAAAGAAAGGAACCAAAAGCCATTTTAGTCTTTTTTCCATCCCCAGACCTAACAGAGTACACTCACTAGATTATCACTTCTCAAGGTTCTCTTACTAACTCATAATTTTCTTTTCAAGCTCCAGAAAATCAAAGTTTACCATTGCATGGCTTACGCTCATCCGGACTGCAGAAAATGACCCCCCAAACCCAACAGACCAACAGTCAAAAATACAGTTCCCTAAAAAGACAAACTTCGCCCTTAAGACAGCTTGAGATCTGTTGTCCCAAATCATTTTCCCCCTGCCCCTCACATAAACCTAGTTTTCTTTTTATAATAAGCAAAATGGTGAGATATAAGTATTCCTGGCACTCCACGTGGTTGAACCAACATGGCTCTGGTGTGATGCACCTCATACAGAGGCATGCCCCTGGGCATGCCTGCATAAGCCTGTGCATACTCCTTCTCTTAAAAAGAGACACCATGTTTTGGTTGCTCTCTTCTGTCCTGCTTCTCTGTACTCGCCTGGGAACTCTCTTAAACAAACCCTCGTGTGGTCTTGGTAGTACAAGTGTATGTCTCCTCTTATGTGCAAAACCAACACCCTGCATTGCACCTTTTGACATTGTGGAATTGGCTATCATGAAGGATGTTTTCTGGTTGTTTGAGATTGATATTTCTATGTCTCATGCCCCAAGTATATGTTGTCTTTGATAAAATGGCCATAACATCAAGTTATGGTAGATAATCAATGGCTATGACAATATCCTTTGTAGTTTTTCAGACCTCTGGGACCTCCCTGGACAATATCTTGTAGGGAGAAAACTTATGTCTTGTGTTTTGATTTTCATTTAACATCCAATGTCTTATTGGATCAAGTTTGTCCACCCATGTAAGACAATTTCCTTTAAAATATATTCTGTTTGTCAAGTTATATTTTAAAACTATCTTAGCCACTAATTGTTGTAGTAAGTTTCTGGCCCATACTTTTGGGCCTGTCCCAGAGGTTTAGCTTGTTCCTAGCTCAACTGCCACTTAGGTCCAAATAATCACACAAAAGAGTATATTAATTTTATGCAGATCAACCTATGGCTCAGGCATATAACTTGCTAACTCTTAATTCTTTTTTAGCCATAGGCTCGGTACCTTATCTCAGAGCTGTATTTCAGCTTCATTCCTCTGCATCTGATCATGGTGTTTCTCTGGCTTCTCTTGCAGCATCTCTGTTCTGCTCTTCTTGTTTCCAGGGTTTTCTTTGTGTGGTAACCTCACCCACACTTTCTGTCTGCCATAGGCCAATCAACATTTTTATTAAAACAGTAGATGGAACAATTACTTACAATGTAATAACATAATCCCACTACAAACAGTCACTGACAGCAGTTCATAATTCTTATTCCATACCTCCTTAGCTCTTTTAAATTTGTCCTGTGTCCCCTCCTCTCCTCTATCACACACATGATTTCATCACTGCTTAATCCTTAACCCTGAGCATCCTCTTTTCTTTCTTTTCACGTGAATTCTACTATCCACATTTTTAAAAGTTGAGTTGTGAAATAATGGGTTTCTATTTTTATATTATATTTATATTATGTTTAAACTTCCTTTGAGTTAGACCACCACCCCTTCACATCTTGGTTTCTCCTGTGATCCACATCCACCCCACTTAACTCTATTTGCTCCCAGAATGTTATTTAATTTTACCTACATTCAATTATTCCTCTTCTCTCAATAACTCCAAAGACCTTCTTTGACTTTTCTCACTTTTACTTGTATATCAAGTTAAATACACACACACACACACACACACACACACACACACACACACACACACAAATTGAAAATAGGATCTAAATATAAGAAAAAATAATGTTTGTAATTTTACATCTGAAGTTACCACACTTAGTGTCATTTTTTCCAATTTCATCTATTTATCTGCTAATTTCATGATTTTATTTTTATTAGGAATAAAAATTCATTGTGTATATGTGTTACATTTTTGTTATTCATGTATCTCTATCTCCTGATGTGTATTGAGATCGAGTTCATTTCCTAGTGATTGTAAATAGAGTAGAATATAACTATGGATATATTCTACAAGTGGTATAGCTGCACCATATGGCAATATTAATTCTAGTTTGTTGAGAGACTTAAAGGCTGATTTTAGAGTGTCTGCACTAACTTATACTTCCACAAACGGTATTTAAGGGTCTCCTTTCAGGACACCAATGCCAGTATTTGTTACAATTTTTATTTCTGCTGATATTCATTCTGAATTTTAGTGAGATGATTTTTTTTTTCATTTTTTAAGACAGGATATCTCTGTCTAGCCCTGGTTGTCCTGGAACATTTTTGGTATACCAAGTTGGTCTCAAAGCTGAGATCTGTCTATCTCTACCTCACAAATGCTGGTAAAGGCATAATCCCCCAATCTGACCAGTAGTCCAAACTGTTTTCAAATTCACAAAGATTACCTTGCCTCTATGAGATGGTTTCTTAGCAAGAAGTTCATAATAAGCAAAATTTTGGGTATATATTAAAGTGTTTACCAATCCAATCATTTGTATTTATTCTTTTAAGAATTTTTTACTTGACTCTACATTCCATTTATTATTTGGTATATTTATTATCTTGATGCCTTTTCCCTTTAGTTCTTACCTATGCTAGACACTAATACTCTACTAAATGTAAAAATATTTTCCCAGATGAGTGGTAGTAACTCACACCTTTGATTCCAGCAATGATGTAACAGAGGCAGGCAAGTCTCTGTGAGTTCTTGGACAGCCTTGTCTACAGAGTTAGTTATAGGATAGCCAGGGCTATGAAGAGGAACTCTGTCTCAAGAAGCAAAGCAAAATAAAAATATATTTTTCCCTGATGAGGTTGATCATTTCCTTTTTGTACACAGGTTTTCGTATCATGAAGTCAAATGTAAACTCTTGGTATATTTCCTGAGCTACTTAATATTCAGAAAATCCTTTCTTCAGTGCTAAGTGGTGATGGCATAGACCTTTACTCATAGCACTTGAGAGGCAGAAGCAGATAGATCTCTCTGAGTTTAAGGGCAGATTGGTCTACAAAGCAATTTCCAGGACAGTCAAGTTTACACAGTGAAACCTGTCTTGAAAACCAAAAAATAGAGAAAAATTGATACTTCCACCCAATTTTACATGTGCAGTAGTATTAAGTTTCTGACCTATTAGGCCAGAGGCCCTGACCCAACTGGCAATCTCATAGAAACACACACATGCTTATTTTAATTTTATGCTGATTGATCTAGGGCCCATGCATATAACTTGCTAATATTTTACTTTTAAACTAACCCATGATTCTTATTTTATTCAGCCATTGTGGCTCGGTACCTTTTCTCAGAGTAGCCTTTCAACTTCTTTCCTCTGTGTCTGCAGGTGTCTCATTGTGATGTCTCTCGGGCTTTTCTCTGGTGTTTCTGCTCTGCTCTTCCTGTTTCCAGAGCTTTCTTAGGCTGGTAGCCTCACACACTCTTCCTATATGCCTTTGGCCAATTAGCATTTTTATTAAACTAGTAGGTGGGACAATTATTTACAAAGTCCCACTACATACATCTAACATTTTAGGATATCAAGTCTTATTTTAATGTTTTTGGTCCTTTTGTCTATTTGAAAATTTATTTAAATTGCTAGTTCACAGTATATATAGTTTTTTATATAATTATATGTATAATATATAATTATATTATGAGTTATGGATATATATATGATTTCTAATGTACTATGTGTACTATATTATATATTATGTATTATCATCATGTATCATAATTATTATTTGTATATTGGTACAATTTTTCATACAAAGTATTTTGATCATTTTATCCTCCTACTGTTTCTTCCACATTCCCTCTGTCCCTACTCATTGAACTTCATGCCTTTTCTCTTTGTAAAAACAGCATACGTGAAAAATCCCAACATAGAGCTTATTTTGTTAACTGTTCCTGAGCATGATGCCTGGCCATTTATTGACACACAGAGTGTTATTACTTTGAAGAAAACAGATTTTTAATCCACCAGAATCTGTAAATTACACATAAAATCTTGGTAACAGGTAAGATTTTAACAATTCCAATTCTGCATTCTGGAATTTTCCCTGACTTAAACGTGTGCAAGTTCAGTGCATGCTATCAGAATGTCTGGGCGTTCCTATATTCATCAGTCTTGTTGTGCTTGGAAAATACTGTTTCCTGAATGGGTTCAATACCACTTACTGACTCTTAAAATAGTTCTGCTTCCTTTTTGGCAAAGATAGATATCTGAACCTTTAAGGGAAGGGTTTAATGAAGATGATACATTTAAGGGAAAATGCTCCTAAGTCTTTCATTCTTTGTAAATGTCCAGCTACTCCTTAGCCGTTCCCTCCTGTAACTTGACCCTGTCCTCTCATTCCCCATACATGTAATTCTTTTATGTATTTTTATAGCACTAGATTTATACAAGAGGAGAGGAAAGAACCTAGTTTAATTTTTCTAAGCTTTGAAATCTAGTCTTGCTAGCACCATTGGTGCAAGTGAAGATTTATTTTATCCTTTATAAATTTTTGGCATCTTTGTCAAAAATCATATAACTGTGATGATGCAGAATGATATCTGTATCCTAAACTTTATTTTATTATCTGTATGTATAGTTTTGGGCCAGTACCATAATGGTACTTTTTTTACTGTGACTCTCTACTATAATTTGAAATCTGGTATGGTGATATCTCCTTTGGTGGTTTGGAAGAAAATGTCCCCTAAAGGGAGTGGCATTGTTAGGAGGTATAGTCTCATTGGAAGAAATATGACACTCTTGTGTTCCAGGAGCTGAGGGCCAATGTGCCCACTGTCTTAAGATACACCAGCAATTCAGGCCTTCAGGCAAGGCTTAAGTTAGTTTCCCTTTTACTATGAGTTAAGCCTTTTCCCAGGTAACAAACAGGTGACCCTTTTCCAGTTAGACTCCCAGAGAATATGTGGTTTCTTTACTGTTAGGCAATTGATAGATAGACTTTCATAGTAATAAATCCTGTTTTAGCAGAACACCTTTTGACTGTGGAATTTTCCCACCCTTGAATTCCTATTTAACTGCTGGCTGAAAAATAGTGTTTTAGAGCTTGATCAGAACCTTTGACTTGCCCTCATTTCCTGTGTTTCTTGTGCTTCCATTTGTTTCACCACCTTTCTTCAGGTTGACTTTGAAGAACCCACTCACCAGGACACTTGGGATAGGCTTTGAGGTCTTTCTTAAGTTTCTCTCAGTATGACAGTCAGTAACTTCCTGTTCCCTGCAAAATTCAGCACTCTCAGCCCCTGCACCATGTCTGCCTACATGCTGCCATACTCTGCATCACAATAATACACTGACCCTCTGAAAGCAAGCCCCCTCAATTAAATGTTTTCTCCATAATAATTGTGTGGTCATGGTGTTTTATCACAGCCATAGTGAATCCTACCTAAGACCGAAGTTGGTACCAGGGACTGGGGTATTGCTGTAATAGGCCTAACTCCAAATTGTGGAGTTATATGGACTTTGATAATTTGTGTTAGGAAAGCACTGGAATGCTTTAAGCACTGTCTAATGGGGAATGCTATTAAGAGCATGAAAGACAATGGTGCTGATAATGATGTGAAATGTCAGGATCTGCCTCAAGAGGCTACAGAGTAGGATGTTAGTATGTTGCCTAGAGATCATTCTTGTGATATTTTGATGAAGAATATGGCTGCCTTTGCTCTCATCGACAAAGTTTGCCTGAGGCTTAAGTGAAGAATTTTTTATTAATTTCGTTGGCAGAAGAAAATTCAAAACACCCTATGATAGACTCTGTCCTGTGGGTATTAAAGGTAAAGCTAATGAATATTAAAAATGAAAAGAGCAATTTGAGGAGGATAGATTGCAAAAAGTGCATTTTGAGGAGAAAAAGATCATTATAAAGTGAGAGGGAGTTAAATTCTGTGTTCAAAAAGATAAACATATTAAGTAATAGAATAAAGGGAGTGGTGACCTCAGGGAAAAATCCCACTCAGCTAAGTTTCCCACTTTTTTTTTTTTTTTTAAGATTTATTTATTTATTATGCATACAGTTTTACAGAAGAGGGCACCAGACCTCATCATAGATGGTTGTGAGCCACCATGTGGTTTTGCTGGGAATTGAACTCAGGTCCTCTGGAAGAACAGTCAGTGCTCTTAACCTCTGAGCCATCTCTCCAGCCCAAGTTTCCCACTTGTGAAAAAGAATTAAAGACAAGTTTAGAGCACCAGGAAGGCAGAGGCTAGCAGAACTCTGAGTTTGAAGCCAGCAGGGTCTAAAGATAAAGTTCAAGGATGGTCAAATTTCGGCAGTGTAGTAAAGCAGAAAGCTGGCCAAGATGTCATTAAACGGGAGTGGGGGCATGTTACAGCCCCAATAAGCAGTAGAACTTGGTGGCATTGACCACATGGTTCTGACTTCAGAATTAAGAATAGAAGAAAAGGGTTATAAAAGTTGCCTTCATACTTAAGAACAGCTGAGGTCAGGAATGTGTCAGCAGTATCCCTGAAATAGATGCCTGGTAGAGTGGCCACTGTGTGAAGCTGTGAAGCTGAAGCCTGAATTGCCTTGGAGACCCCAAATGTTAAAGATTCAGAGAATGAACCAAATGTTCAGAGTCAAGGAATATCTGCTGAGATGAGCTGCTAACATGGAGTGGAACCAGCCCAAGAGAAACACATGTGTTGTAGTCAACACAGTTGAATGGAATTGGAGATATGGAGAGCTTCTCTACATCAGACAAGAAAATACAGAATTTAGAGTTTGCCCATCTAGATTTCAGTCTTGTTTTGGTCTGGTATTTTCATGTTCTGCTCTCTTCACTGTGTTTTGGAATGCTAATGTATATTCTGTTCCATTATATGCTGAAAGTATTGATCTGGATTTTGATTTTGATTTTTATAGGAGGATTACAGTTAAGAGAGTACCATACATCTCAGAAGACACTTTGGACTTCTCAAATTTTAGAGACTATGATAGATTATGAGGACTTTTGAAGTTGAACTGAATGCATTTTTTTGCATTATGATTTGGCTTTGGGGGTCAGGAAGTAGAATATAGTGGTTTGAAAGAAAATCACTCTCAAAGGGAGTGGTACTATTAGTATTGTGACCTTGTTGGAGGAAGTGTGTCACTGTGGGGGCAGGCTTTGAGATCTCTTTTACTCGAGCTTTCTTATTGTGACAGTAAGTCAACTTCCTGTTGCCTGCAAGATGTAGCACCCTCAGCCCCAGCACCATGTCTGCCTGCAAGCCACCATGCTCCCCTTCATGATGATACTGGACTGAACCTCTGAAGCTGTAAGTGAGCTACCCTCAATTAAATGTTTTCTTTATAAGAGTTGCCCTGGTCATGTTGTGTCTTCACAGAAATAGTAAATCCTACCTAAGACACTTCCTACAGTATTTTTTCAGTATTATTTTTTACTATAATTGGTTGTTTAGTACATCAATACATTGTTTTTACATTTTTTTAAAGTTTGTTAAGAATGGTGTTTGAATATTGACAGGAATTTTGGGTAGGTTTGGGACTTTCTGAAGCTATGAGGACCTGACTTTAAGCTGACTATATGTACCATGATGTTATTTCAAATTAAGTCACATCCCTTGCTGCCAGTAATCACAAGTGAAACATGTCATTTACAGACTTCAGCTCCTGGTCCACAGTCCACCCAGACCACAGCTGACATAGTGACTACACAGCAACAGCTGAGTCCCTGGGTGCACAGCTGAGAGGTGAGAGGTGAAGGGGTGACTTATAAAGGCAGACCCATCAGAATAACACCCAACTATTCAATGAAACAATAAAAGCAAGAAGGTTGTAAAGAGACATTATATAGACACTAACAGTGCATGGATGCCAACCTAGTACTGTATAAAGCAAAACTATCAATCAACATAGATGGAGTAAACAAGATATTTTACAACAAAACCAGATTTAATCAATATCTAACCACAAATCCAGCTTCAAACTAAAGAAATCAGAGACATCCATGTAGCTACATACAATTGATAAGCCCACAGGAAAAAAAAAAATCCCTCCAACAAAAAGAAATACAAGCTACTACCAAAAATCACAGAAATATCCATCATTGGTCATTAATATCCCTTAATATCAATGGACACAATTCATCTATGAAAAGACACACCCTAGTACAATGGATACAAAAACAGAAACTATCCTTCTGCTAAATACAAGAAACACACCTCAAATTCAAAGACAGACAAAAGTTCAGAGTAAAGGGTTGTGTCACACCCACCTCAACCAGCAAGGAAGACACAACACCCAGCTCTTCCTTCTGCGGTTTATACAGGAACCTTGGACAATTTTCTGACTTCTTCTTCTGACCCTGGGGAAACCTGCCCGCAGCCTAAATAGCCCCTGGGCAGCCAACCCTAGTACGCCATGTGGGCACCACCAATAGGCCCAGTTATGCAGAAGCAAGCCAGATACTCAGCCTAGCCATATATGGAATTGTTTGTCACTGAGAACACTCATCATGTGGAAGGTGGAGAGCAGAAGCCAGCGCCATCTTTAAGGCACGGCTGCACACAGCTCCCTACAGAGTTGGGAAAAGAATTTCCAATCAAATGGTCCTAGGAAACAAGGTGGTGTAGTTATTCTAATATCTAACAAAATAGACATTAAACTAAAATCAATCAAAAGAGACCAGGATGGACACTACTTATTCATCTAAGAAAAAATCCATCAACAAAAAATTTTAATCCTGAATATCTATGCGTCTAACACAAGGGCGCCTACATATATAAAAGTAACACTACTAAAGATTAAACCTCATATCAGAAATAACACACTAATAGTGGGAGATTTCAACCAGACAGAAACTCAAGAGAGAAATAAGGATCTAGCAGAAGATATGTCACAAATGGACTTAGTAGATATATACCGAATCCTACACACAAATAAAAAGGAATATAAATATTTCTCAGCATCCCATGGAACATTTTCTAAAGTTGACCACATGCTAGATCATAAAACAAATATCAACAAGTACAAAAATATGGGTATAACTACTTGTACCATATTAGATCACCATGATCTAAAGTTAGAGTTCAACAACAACAAAAATCACAGAAAGCATACCAAGTCATGGAAACTAAACATCCCTCAAATGAACCACCTCTGGGTCAAGAAAGAAATTAAGAAAGAAATCAAAGGCTTCCTAGAATTTAAAAAAAAAAGGAATCCACGAAATACCCTAACTTATGGGACACAATGAAGGCAGTCTTAAGAGGAAAATTCATAGCACTAGATGCTTACATGAAAAGACTAGAGAAATCCCACACAAGAGAACTATTAGCACAGCTGAAGGCCCTAGAACATTTAGAAGCAAACTCATCCAGAAGGAGGAAGTGGCAAGAAATAATAAAACTTACAGCTGACATCCATACAATTGAAACAAAAAGAACAATACAAAGAATCAATGAATTGAAGAGTTGGTTCTTGAGAAAGTGAACAAGATAGATAAGCCCTTATCCAAACTAACCAAAAAGCAGAGAGAGAGTATCCAAATTAACAAAATCAGAAATGAAAAGGGGACATAACAACACACCACCAGGAAATTTAGAGAATTATTAGATCATACTTTGAAAATCTATACTTCACAAAAATAGAATCTAGAAGAAACGGACAGCTTTCTGGACAGGTACCAGTTACCAAAATTAAGTCAAGATCAGATTTAAGACCTAAATAGACCTATAACAACAAAGCAAACTGAAGTTGTCATTTAAAGCCTCCCAAGTAAAAAAAATCCCAGGTCCAGATGGTTTCAGTGCAGAATTGGACCAGACATTCAAAGAAAAGCTAATACCAATACTCCTCAAAATGTTTCATACAGTGAAACTGAAGGAATATTGCCAAACTCTTTTTACAAGGCCACAATAGCCCTAATACCCAAGCCACTCAAAGACATAACAAAGAAAGAGAATTACAGATCAATTTCCCTCATCAACATTGATGCAAAAATTCTCAGCAAAATTCTGGCAAACCGAATTCAACAACATATAAAAAAAGTCATTTGCTATGTTCAAGTAGGCTTCATCCCAAAAATGTTGGGATGGTTCAACATATGGAAAACTATAAATATCATCCATCATATAAACAAATTGAAGGAAAGAAAAACACATTATAATCTCATTAGATGCTAAAAATCCTTTGATAAAATCCAACACTCCTTTATGATAAAAGTCCTGGAGAGTTCAGGAATGCAAAGAAAATACCTAAATATAATAAAGGTGATTAGCAAAAAGGCTGACAGACAGCCTCAAACTAAATTGAGAAAAACTCAAAGCAATCCCACTGAAATCAGGAAATAGACAAGGCTGTCCCCTCTCCCGTTAACTATTCAACATTGTTTTTGAAGTTTTAGCTAAAGCAATAAGAAAACAAAAGAAAATCAAGGGGATAAAAATTAGAAAAGAAGAAATGAAACTGTCTCTATTTGCAGATGATATGATTATATACATAAGTGATTCACAAAATTCTACCAGGGAACTTCTACAGCTGATATACACCTTCAACAATGTAGCAAGATTTACTCAAAGAAATCAGTAGTCCTCCTATACACTGAAGATAAAGGCACTGAAAAAGAAATAAGGGAAACCATCCTTTATAATAGCTGCAAATAGCATTAAATACCTTGGTGTAACTATAACCAAAGAAGTAACAATTCTGTTTGACAAAAACTTTAAATCACTGAATAAAGAAATTGAAGAGGATATCAGGAAATGCAAAGATCTCCCATGTTCCTGGATAGGCTGGATCAACATAGTGAAAATGGCAATCTTACCAAAACCAATCTACAGACTCAGTGCAATTCCTATCAAAATCTCAACACAATTTTTACAGGCCTTGAAAACCAATACTCAATTTCATTTGGAATAACAGGAAAGCCAGGATTGCCAAAACAATTTTGCTCAACATAAGAACTTCAGGAGGTATCACCATTTCTGACTTTAAATTTTACTATTTACAGTTTATTTAGAGTTACAATAATAGAAAGAGATTGGTGCTGGCATAAAATCCAACTTGTGGATCAATAGAATTGAACCAAAGAGCCAAACATTAACCCACATACCTATGAACACCTGATTCTTGACAAAGAGGCAAAAAATATTGAATGGAAAAAAATATTATCTTCAACAAACAGTGTTGTCATAACTGGATGGTAGTGTGTAGAAAAATGCAAATAGATCCAAACCTATCACCCTGCACAAAACTCAATTCCAAGTGGATCAAGGACCTCAACATAAACCCAGCTACACTGAATTTGATAGAAAGAAAGTGGGAAGTACCCTCCAATGCATTGGCACAGGTGACCACTTCCTAAATATAACACCAGTAGTACAGACACTAAGAACAACAATCAATAAGTAGGAGTGCCTGAAACTGAGAAGCTTCTGTAAGGCTAAGGACAAAGTTAATAATACAAAACTTCAGCCTACAGAATGGGAAAAGGTTTTTAGTAACTCTACAAGAGACATAGGATTGATCTTTAAAATATAAAGAGAATTCAAGAAAATAGAGGCCAAAAATTCTTAGTAACCCAATTAAAAAATAGGCTTCAGAAGTAAAAAGGAAATTCTCAGCAGAAGAATTACAAATGGCTGAAAATCACATGAAAAAGTGCTCAACATCTCTAGCCATCAGAGAAATGCAAATCAAAACAACTTTGAGATACCACCTTATACCTATCAGAATGGCTAAGATTAGAGACACAGAAAACTGACTCTGCTGGAGAGGATGCAGAGCAAAGGGAACACTCCTCCACTATTGGTAGGAGTATAAACTTGTTCAGCTACTCTGGAACTGGGAATCAGTCTCCCCCAAGGATCCAGCAATACCACTATTGGGCATATTCTTAAAGACACACATTCACACCCAAAAATAAATAGCTCTCCCATGTTCATAGCAGCATTATTTGTAATAGCAAGTACCTGGAAACAACCTAGATGCCCCTCAACTGAACAATGGATTAACAAACTGTGGTACAGCTACACAATGGAGGACTACTCAACAGTAAGAAAAAATGATATCCTAAAATTTGCAGTCAAATGGATGGATTTGGAGAATATCCTCCTAAATGAGGCATCACAAACCCAGAAAGAGAAGCAGGGGATGTACTCATGCATTAGTGAACTTAAAAAAAATGTCATTGTATACAAGAGGTCAAGGCTAGAACATAGCTAAATGACACAGTACTTCATTTCTGCATTGATGGCCTCTGGCAGGGTTGTAGGTAGCATTTCATGTCATTTAGGCGTAATGTGTGGCTTTCACCTTGAAACTGACATATCACCAGTTTCAAGGTCAAAGACACACACACTGAAACATTAAGCTTGTGTAGGTCACAAGTCCAACACACTCTCCCAAGCTAAAGATAAGGTCTTGGTAGTGTTGTGCTCCCTTTTGGAGGGTCAAGGACAGACTTCTTTTTCTTCTCATGCCAACTCTATTGAAAGAATTCAAATATTTATAAGAATAAATTCTTGTTGTCATTCAGGATTCTTTTCTGACTCTTAGAGATAAGTCATATTAATAAGCTCATAGTCACTTTCTTTCATATTAAAAGTCTGTAACAGATGAAAAAACATGTCATTTATGTAGACACCAGTCAATCTGCCATATTGTGCCTCACAATCTTTTAATTCCTCTCATATTGTTAGAGAATTTACACCAAAATATTGGACTATCTGAAGTTTAAGTTTCTTATAAAGTGAAGCTTTGATATTGTGACACAGTTATCTATTCACATCTTTATAGTTTGAATGTGTGTACTTGTGGCTTTGCTGCCTTATTAGAGTTAGAATTGTTACTGGAAGTTAAACAGATATGGTCATCTCCATCATGTATAAAACTGTCAAGTAAATTTCTAATCCAGAAGTTTTGCTTCTATCTTAGTGACTACAAGCAAAATAAACGTAGTTTGATTTGTAGTTGGCCTGCTGTGCTTATGACATGAGAGCATTAGGAAAAAAATGTCACTGGAGAGCATAAACTAAGAAAATTTAATATGAACTTCATTGGAAGAGTCATAGGAGAAACAATTTTTCAAACCTTAGAGGTGTTTTATTGCTGCTTTTAATATTCACTACATCTTTCAGCAATCTTTGCATATAAATATTAAAGGTATCTTAAAGAGTAATTTATATGCAAATACATGGATATTAAATATCACATGATTTAGAAACTATTACATAGTTTTTTGATGACTACAGAAGAAAACTAATTTGGGCTTTCATAATTCGCATATTTTTATATTTCAGCAAGAGTTTGCCTTAATTTTACCTTTGCTTTATAATAAAATAATTTGCTAAGCATATTTATCTTATGAAGAAATTGCCCTGCTTATGTGACAAATTATATACATAGTCTTTGTAGCCTGAAAACATTTATATATGAATAATTGATATACTAATTATACCCCATTCTCAGGCATTAGTTAAATCAAGTTCTCCACGTTCTGCTTCTGTAGGAGATTCTAGTCCATAGGCTGAATAGAGCATGGCAAACTATCTTATATAAAATTTTTACTATTTAAGAAAATGCATTTTAATTATTGATTTAAAAACCATGTCTTTTGTCAATGATATAAGCAAGAACACAACATTTTTTTATTGGATGTTATATCTAAGTGCTTATTTGTTCACATTTTGAGACAGAATGGGAAATTTGCTAGGGTCAGTGTTAAAATGATTGATCATTGCTATAACTGATTAAATAATGACCCCTTGAAAAGTATGGTGCTTGCTTCATACAGCATGGCCCTGTCCATGATCTCATCATTAGTAGAAAAGTAATGAAGTAAGCGAAACAGGTTAGATTCTTTGGGAACAGTGAGTAATCTGAAGATATATGCTTCTAACATTACTCAACAGGATTTCAGAGACTGAGGGAAGGTGCTAAGTTTACTGGAATTTACAGAATAAAATTTTAAAGCATTATAAATTTGTAATATGAGTCTTCAAGAAGTCAGAACAGTACTGGTGCTTGATAAAGAGGCTGGAGAGAATTCAGAACCTATGCTAGAATAAAGGAAAATTAAGGTTGTAGCTCAGATATTTCAGAAGAAAGAAGAACAGATTATAGGTCATACAACATTTTATCAAAGTTTCTGCTTTGTTCGTTTGAAATATTTCCTCATTTGAGCAGGCTAGAGTTTCAATATATTTATTGATTATTTAAATATTTAAAATTTAATATTTAAAGATTTCTTATAATATTTTAAAAGATTTATAAGGCATTGAAGAAAGTACTGAGAAAGAGGTCAGCATGCCCTTTAGTGTCTACCAACATGGTGTTTATACATGATTGAAATGTCAGTCTCCTCAATTTGTAAATTAGAGACAGTTGACTAAATGTTTATCATGTGCATTTAAAACAGGCATCTCCTAGTGTGAAAAATGTTTACCTTGGTATCTCTGGGGTTTTTGTGGCATTATTCACTATTAAAACAGATATGTAAAGTCTCTGGCAGTAATATTTGCTTCTGAAGCCTTCAGCAGCAGCTACAAGAAATAAGAAAATAGTTTGAATACTCATTGAAACCTGGTAAAAGAGGAAGAACAGGAAAGTTTCTATGAAACTTTAAGACTTTCCTTTTCACCTATAGCCATAAAATGGGTAAGAGGAGATCATTATAAGGGTTATAAAATCACAGTACCAGTTAAGTGTAGGAAATTCTAGATGCCAAGTTGTGCAGAAATCCTGAAACCTAACAGAAATATTTTGATGAAGAAATTATGAAACCAAACATTGGGAATCCCTAAACCTCCCTAAATTTTCCCTCCTCAACTGACTTATACTCCGTAAGATTATCCTTGGCCATGGACATCACTGGTGCTTCACAATTCTCTGAAAAACACAAACTCTTATGCCTATGAGCTGCAAGCAAGAGAAAATTATTACAGAAAACAGCTACAAAAATGAAATTACAGACCTGGTGTGAATAAAACAGCCTTGACAAAGAGAATTTCAGAAGTCTGGTAATCCCAACATTGAAGTGAAGCTTCTTGGTGAAAGAAAGAGTCAGGAAATACTCAGATGTTTTAAGTGTCACAACAGGTAGACTCTGAACTGAAGTCAAAGACCAAAAGCTGCACTGTGATTTAGTGCTCAGAAGTGACATTGAGGCCAGAGGAAATCAGTGTGTATGGTCTGAGGCATGGTTTAGGACATTCATTGGGAGCAATGTGTGTTATTAATCTTTTTTCATCATGATAAAACTCCTAACAGAAACCACTCAGGAAAAAAAGCATTATTTTAGGTCAGTTTCCACAGTTGACTTGCTTCATTGTTTCTGGGCTCTGATGTAACAGGTCTTCATTGCAGAAAGACTTGGCAGAATAAACTTTCAGCGCTGGTGAGCAGAGAAAGGAGGAGCATAGATCTAAGGGAGAAAAATAAAAAGCTCTTCCTTTCAAAGCCATGACCCCATGACTAACTTCCTGCAATAGGACCTCTCATTCTGATATTTTATTTGTTTGTGAGGTTGACACTTTTATTCACATCACCTTTCCATGACACCACCAGCTGCGAACCAAGCCATCAACAAACGGACTTTGGAATTTTATGACCAAATAATAACAAAAATAACCTACCTTGCAGTACTTTTTTGGTCTTTTTATTATTATTTAAAAGATCTTTAGACTCATTTTACATAACACAACCACAGTTCCCTCTTCCATCCTTTCTCCTGCTCTGCCAAGCCTTCTTTCTGTGGTCCACCTTCACTTCCTCTTCCAAAAGGGTAAGTCCTCCCATGGGGAGTCAGCAAAGCCTGGTACATTCCGTTAATACAGGACTAAGCTCCTCACCACTGCATCAAGACCGAACAAAAAGTCCCACCCTACATAATGGGCTCCAAAAAGCCAGCTAATGCACCAAGGATAGATCCTGAACACACTACCAGAAGACCCTCAAACAGACAAAGCTTTGCATCAGTCTTCCTCATGCAGAGAGCCTAGTTCAGTCCTATGCAGGTTACACAGCTGTACGTATAAAGTTCATTAGTTTCCATGAACTTGGTTCAGTTGTCTGCAGATTTCCCAATTATGATTATGAGGTTAGAGAGAAATTTGTTGCTAGGGAAATTACCAGGAATCCACAAGGGTGACCCTATCTTAGAATATCACCAAAAGCGGAGAGGGTGCCTGAATTGGCCTACTCCTGTTATCAGATGGTGAATACTATGTCATCTTAGAACCTTAGAAGCAGATGCAGAGATCCATAGCCAAGCACCAAATCAAGTTCCGGAGTCCAGTCAAAGAGAGGGAAGAGGGATTATATGAGCAAGGGGTGGGGGTCAAGCTCATAATGGGAAATATACAAGGACAACTGAACCAAGCTAGTGGGAACTCACAGACTTCTTTGGTCTTAGAATGTGTTCTTAGAAACTAAAATACATTTTAGGTTTGTTCCTGTGAGTTGAGTCATTACAGTTGGTCAAGTTAAAGCCAGTATGGTATGTCTATGCCAGTATTCAATGGAAAGGAAATATTTTTTAAAACAATCTTAGAAGAAACAGTTTTTTGGAAAGTGTATAGGAATTAAGCATTAGTCCACATGTTATGAA
This sequence comes from Sigmodon hispidus, assembly GCA_004025045.1. NCBI lineage: Eukaryota > Metazoa > Chordata > Mammalia > Rodentia > Cricetidae > Sigmodon > Sigmodon hispidus. The sequence continues at coordinate 140,491 of PVIH01000752.1, forward strand.
GATACCTAAGTCCCTTTATGGCTATATTGTACATCAGACCCTTTATTCTTCAGTCTCTTTCATGACAAGTTATTACACATACAGAATTAGCAGTCCTGACATAGTTGGACAATCATGTCTTTATTTATTTGTAGAGCTAAAGTGTGAAACTGAATTGTGTGGTAGCTACTCTTTTTCTTTCATTCTTATTTTATTTTTTTTTTCCAATATTGAGTTTAGCTATCAGGGCTACGTCAAGCACACCACCACACCACACTGCCAACCCAAAGTTTTAGCACACATGTTTGATATTGAGCATAGATTGGCATGGAAAATACTTCTGCTTTCAGTGCTTAGCATCTGCATTTCTAAATTGGAATAGTTATATAACTGACTTTAATAGAGATGAGAATTAATATTAGTTACTTATAAACTTCATAAATTTTCTACAATAAGTATCTTTAAAATTGAACAAAGGTACAACTGTGTTTACTGTCTTTATGATGACTAATTGTTTGAATGCAGCTGAACAAAGTCTAACAATATTTAAAACTATTTAATAGTCTTCATATTGATTTAACAATGTAAGTGTTCTTTCAACCATAAAGAAGGAGTGTTAAATGATCCAAGGTTAATTAGCTTTCAAGGCTTAACCAGTCTTCTGAGCTTAAAAGTGTAACAAGAATTTTTAAAAGTATGATTTTTCTTATTTTGGCTTAAGAGTGCTAAAGACACTAACCATTATTTAATGAGGCATAAATAAGTGTAATGGAGCTCAAAATCTTGCTGAAGTTTCAGTTTTGTGAGATATAAGACTTCCTGTGATTTCTAATTACAGGAATTTTGCTTAATTTCTAAAAAAACAGCTTAAATTTCTTATGTAATTATGAAAACATTGAGATAGGGTAAAGACAGGTGATTTTTAAAACATACAAATGTTATTTAGATTGAAAGGGGAGAGAGATAGATCAAGGAACTAAGTGGTGACTATACCTATAAAAATAACAAATTGTATATGGGGGTTTTCAGAATCTGAATATTTGTTTTGTTTCATGTGATCTATCTTTCTTGTGATGGGATCCTTCCCCAACTACTTATGAAATACTGTCATTTAATAGATTATCACACATTCTGTTGACTTACATATACTTGTAAGCATCTTTGCCTCTTTACCTATATTGAGAAGGATTTTTGACATGTATGTGATTCTAGGTTTATAGCTGCTTGGCTGTTAGTGGTAATATTGATGAGTATCATGATTTGGCATTTCATTTTATAACCACTTAATATGTCATGATTTCTATCATGACTTGTCTATAACCAAAGCTCATGCCTCATATTTAACTTTGTTTTTCTGTATGATGTGGCTTTTTTCTATATGTGCCTGTGCTATATCACTTGGAGCTGAAGTAATAGATGGCTGTGAGCTGCATAAAGTGGGAGGTAGAAATTGAACTTGGATCATCTGGAAAATCAGCAAGTGCTCATAACTTCTGAGCCATCACTGTAGCCACTAATGTTCAATTGTTTTAAAAACAAAACAAAACAAAACCTGATGTGGTAGGAGGGGGAAGGGACCTTGAATAAAGATATACAAGGATAGAAAGTGTGAATTCTTTATTCATAATAATAAAATTAAAAAATTATGTCCATATAGTAAAAATAAAAATAAAAAATACTTCACATCTAGAAAATACATTAAAATGTAGATTATAGTTATATTTTTTAGGTTAATATTCTTATTCTCTTTATGAGTGTAGAGATATGGCAGGCTATCTTCTAACTTGTATTATTTATATTAAAATAGTCACTGATATTCATTTATACACTAGAGAACATTTGTTTTAAATAATTATATTATAAAATATATCACTGTAATTTTCTTAGATATTCATGTTTATTATTTTTATCAAGCTTCTAGAATATGTTTGCTTTAAATTTTCATCAAAATTTGTAAAAAAATCCATCCAATATTAATGCCCTTCTCTTGAGATACAACTGTATTACACACACACATACACATTAGTTAGGTACCAATTTTATTTAACTTGCCAATATTTTTCGTTCAGCTATTTGAAAGAACTAATACAATCATGATATTAAGCATTCTTGTATGCAAGTTCTATTATGTATTAATTTCTGATAGAATTACTTGCATGCTATAACAAATATATTGGATTCCACTACTATCAATACAGAGACAAAGGAAAAAATTGAGATGCAAGCATCTCTCACTCTTCCATGCACATACACACAAACACACACACACACACAGAGTTGTCTCCAGATCTTAACTTCTTTGTTTTAAATAATTTTCATCTTCAGCTTTTAATTTAAATTGCTCATTTAAATTTCTGTATCACCACATTCATTGGTCTTTTATATTAGTCTTCATTATTCAAATGTCTAATTTTCTCTTTTAGGGTGGTATTTTTTAACCAAAATCACTTATAATTCAGAATGAGGGCTTTGTCTCATTGGAAGAGCATTCTTTGGACATATATGTGCAGGCAAGATGTTCCGTATTCAATCCCAGTACTACAAAGTTAATGTTTCACATCTAGAAAATACTTTAAAATGTAGATGCTTGTCTTTATTAAACATGACATTCTTTTAGCTTTTTGAATATATGGAATATAGTCATGATAATATTTAATAATTGCATACAATGTCTGCTATGTGCTCTGGGTACATTCTATTTGTTTTTCTTTCATTCCTTGCTTTTTACTGTTCTCATATGTTTCTGTCATTGATATTCCAGTTAATTTTTATAGAACACTAGACACTGTAAATGTCACATGTCTTTATTTTTTATTTCTTTAAGTATTAACCATTTCACATAAATCCTTGAGATTGAATAGGAGGACTTTTGAAATGGCAAACGTTTTTTCAGAAGTCAAGCAAACTCCGTGTATTGAGGAGTCATTTAATACCTAGGTTACACTCTCCTACTGCAACAGTGGTTGTCATACCTTGAAATCCAAAGTAGTCTGGACTTTGACAAAGAAACTCTTCCAAGCATTGTGCAAGATCCCTCAGTTGCTCCCCTACTTATTCCTGTAGATTCTCCTCCTGGACTTGTGTAGGTTCTGTCCAGACAAAGCATCTAAATGGCCTTCTGTAAATATTGAGAGTACTCTATCTATCCTGTTGTTCTCCTGGCACTCTTGTCTGACTCATCCATACAGTGACATCTCTGGTTCTTAGCTCCATATTTACCAGCATTTTCTTGGCTTCTCCTTATGCCACATCCCCTTATGTTTCTGTATAGACACGGACACTCTGTTACTCCACTCCATTCTGTCTGGAAGCCAGAGTTACTTTAATTTTAGTATCATTCTGATTACTTACTTTAATTTTAGTATCATTCTGATTACTTTAAAAGTCAGCCCTCCACACAAACAATGTTTGTTGCATTTTTGACATCTAAACACTGAGAAAAGTATAATCATGAAACTTTTTATGAAGCAATCAGTATGCTGTTATATACCAGCTTTTTGTATGATGTATGCAGCCACTCAATACATTCTCTATAATTATCAGTCAACCACTAAAAGATAATTGAAGTAGTTTTTTATTTGTTTGTTTGGGTTTTTTCATTTTTATTGATTTGAAATTTTATCAGAAAATCTAAGCCTGGCATGGTGGTGAAAACTCATAACCACCACATTTGGATGACTGGAGGATTGACTTAACCTATTTTACTTGAAAATAATAAAGTTCCTTTGTGTTGGTTCTCACTGTGAGTATGTATTTTTGAACTGTGTAGCTTTTGCCTGTATTTTGAACATAGATTAAATGCTTACCTGTATTCACAGTCACATAACAATAAAAAATAACATTAGGGGGCTGGAGAAATGGCTCAGAGATTAAGAGCACTGACTCTTCTTCCAGAGGTCCTGAGTTCAATTCCCAGCAACCACATGGTGGCTCACAACCATCTATAATGACATCTGGTAACCTCTTCTGTATATTGTATACATAATAAAAAAATGAATCTTAAAAAATTAGATATTGAGGTACAAATAGGTAAAAGGTCACTCCCAGTTTGTGGAATATGAATTTATTTTATATCAATAAAAATGAAGCTTTTAGTTTTTCAGGTTTTACATTAAATTCTTTCAACTTGATGGAACTGGAGTTGATTTGTGTGTAAGGGAGAGATCTGAGTTTAATTCTATTCTTATACAGGTCCACATCATGTTTTCACAGTACCATTCATTGAAGACGCTGTCTGTGTTGATCAGTGGTGTGTCAACTTGACAAAAGCTAAAGTCATCTAAGATGACAGAACCTCAATTAAGAAAACACCTCCTTACCATCAGGCTGTAGGCAGGTCTGTAGAGTATTTTCTTAATTAGTGATTGATGAGGAAAGGACTCTTTCCATTGTGGGTGGGGCCATCCCTGGGCTAACACTCCTGGGTTTTATAAGAAAGCAGGCTGAGGAAGCTGAGGGGAGCATGCTGGTAAGCAGCAATCATATAGGTTCTCTGCGTCAGCCCCTGCCTCCACATTCCTGCTCTGTTTGAGTTCCTGTGCTGATTTCCTTCACAGATGAACAATGATTTGAAAGTGTAAATAGAATCAGATCTTTTCTCTCAAGTTGCTTGTATCATGGTGTTTCAACACAACACAGTAACCCTGTCTAGTGTTTATTTTTGCTTCTTTTTTAAATATTATTTTGTAGTCACATAGATCCATGTTTATTACCTTTGTTTTGTTTTATTGTTTTTATGTAACTGTTTTCAAACCAGAACTCTGCTGTTCTTACCGCTAAATCATTGTAATATAGCTTGAAATTTGTTATGGTAATTCTTGCATTATTGTTCCTTTTGCTCAGGATGTTTTTGTTGTTTTGGCAGCAAATGCTGAGAAGGATTAATAAAAAATGTATTCACTATTGGTGGAATTGCAATCTTGCACAGTCACTATTGAAATCAGTGTGGAGAATTTTCAAAATGTTGGAACTAGGTCTATCAAATGACCCATTCAAACTATTTCATGGCATGTGCTCAAAAAACTGGACATTCTATGTCACGGATCTTTGTTCAGCTATCCATATTTATTGTCTTTTCATTCACAGTGTCTAGAAAGGAAAAAAAGGACATAACTGTACTTCTGGTGATTAATAGAAGATCTAAGCAATGACTGGACCAGTTGACATATCATATCACACACACACACACACACACACACACACACATACACACACACACATACACACACAACAAAGAGACTATGAATTTGAGAGATAGTAGGTTATAAATTTGAGAGTAACTCAGAAGAATTTGGAGAGTTGCAGGGAAAGAGGGAGAGGTAAAATGTGTAAATACAGCACTCATAAAATTTTCAAATATTAAAATAAAAAAATGATATTATTTTTCTCACAGTATTGATTTTTCTGTACAGCTTAGAAAAATCTTTCTCTAATAAAACAAACTTATTTGTTTATTTTGATTCAGCATTGGATTTAATTTGAGAAGTTGTCATTAGTTGCATTAATGGGTTATTTGGTTTTAGCCCTTAACTGGTTTTGTTTGTAGCTATGGTAACAATTTTGTAAAGTAAATTGGTGGACTTTTATCCTTGAAAAATAGGAAACTTGGCTCTGTTAAGTGTTGAGTTCTTTTAAATATTAGGAATACTATTTATTCATGTTAATAGAAAAATGGAAAAAACCTTTTGCTATATTTTAATTTTCAGATACTGTAACTAAAGAAAAATAATATATTTTAAGGGATATGAGGAAAGATGCCATCATGTTTGTTTACAGCAATATTTCTTAATCAGTTATTTTAAATTATTTTAAATCTTATTTATTGTTTGAGATATAATATTCTAATAGCACAACATTCCATCTTATCCAATTTACAACATAATGAACGTCTTGTGTTTCTAGCTACTCTTTTACAAGATAATATAACACAAAGGTAAAACTGTTATCTTGTGCTGTTATATTCACAAGATATACAAGAAATAAAAGAATAGTCATAGTCTAGTTATATTAACACGTATACATACACATGCGTTCTTCTTTTCAGCCATAGAAGTCAATACAAATAAATCCATAACAATGGTATTAAAAAGGATCAACAGCTATTGCTTTGTTAGTCTCTATCACTTTCTGCCTTATGGAACTTACTGCAATATTTAAAGATGAGCAGCTGCTCAAGCTTACCTTCCCAGAGCAATTTTGATATCATAATGATTATTTTTTTTTTACCTAGAAGCAGTGCACCTCTGCATACTCTGCAGAACAATACATTGTAGCTTACTAATTCTGTACCTTTTGTTTTATTATATTTGTAAAAAGCCTTTGTGGGCATGATGGGAAATGGAGAGTTTTTTAATGACATAAATGATAACTTAAGCATATAAGAATATAGAACTATGGAGTAACTCAGTACTTGAAAAGAAAATATCTCTAAGAAAAAAATAAAATTGAAAATGGAAGAACTGAAGATGTATATTATTAATATGTAAACAAACTTGCAGATGTATAATATTGCCAATTCTGTACATTTTAATTACTAATATCCCATATTAAAATAATTTTCAATTACAACTAACAAACTACCCCATATGTGTTTGTAATATTCTCTATGCTTTATCTTCTATTTACTTATAACCAATACATTACTTATAACTAAGAAGAATTTTAGATTAAAATATTTTTTGTACTTTGATGTGTTATTTAGCTTTTAAAACTAAGTCCATTCTCAAACAACATTGCATGCACAAGCATCAAGATACATCAGTACAAATTTTGACATGATCATAAAAGCAATGAGAACCCACTATGCTGAGATTTGAAGAGCAATTCATCACTTTGATTGAATAAATCTAAATGCAATGTGCCCTTGTTTGTCTAACCAGAGTGAGTGAATCCAGTGAGCAATGAATGTGATATTAAAGATCTATGATGGTGCTTATTATTATTAGTAGTAGTCATTAAGTTTATTTTTTTATTCTACATCCTGACTGCAATTTCTTCTCTCTCATCTCCTTCCATTCTCTTTGTACACATCCTCCCTTCCCACCATCAGTCCACTTATCCTTTGTTTATGTTTACAAAGGAGCAGGCCTTCCATGGGTGTCAACATGCACAGCATATCAAGTTGAAGTAGAACTAAGCTACCCCTTGTATTAAGGCTTGGAAAGGCAACCACTGTGTGAGGAATAGATTCCTGAAAGGCAGCCAAAGTGGTCGGGATAGATCTTGCTCTGAACAATAGAGTCCCACAAGTAGATCAAGCTACACAACTGTCACATGTGTAAATAAGCTTGGTGGGTCACATGCACTTTCTAGCTGTCCTCTGAGGTCTTATGAACCCAGGTTAATTGTTTCTGTGGGTTCCCTCATGATGACTTTAACCCATCCTGGCTCATACAATCCTTTCTTCCTCTCTCCAACAGGATTCCATAAGCTCCAGCTTAAAGTATAATGAAAGAGATGTCTTGATGGGAGTTAGGCACCTTGGGGTCAGGTAGAAACCCCAAAGGGAAACTCTCACAAAACTACAAGGACGACCCCAGCTAAGCCTCCTGGCATTAGTGGAGAGGGTGCCTGAACTGATTATCTCCTGTAATCACATTGATAAGTACCCCAGTTTTCATCAGAGAGCCTTTATACAGTGACTGATGGAAACAGATACAGCGATCCATAGCCAAGCACTTGTGACTTTTTGGTTGTTTGTTTGTTTTAATTACATTTTTATTCAGAATTCCAAGAGCTTTTCTAGGAAATTTTTATCTTTGCATACTAGTTTGTTGAAATATTATAAACATGCTCCATCTTTGCTGCCATATATTAATAAGAATTCTGGTGTCAGAAATTTTTAAATAAAATCAGTTATAACATGGCTTCAGTCTCTGCTAGTATTTTAATTCTTTTTGCTATGAATCATTCATTTTCCCTTTTTAAAAAAAAATCTCCATAGTATCTGACCTTTGCAGATAACATCCTTTGATCCTCAAATATTGTTATCACTTCTGGGTAAGCACCTGCTCTATGAATTTTATTGAAATGAAAAGATATTGAGCCCCAAACTGGACAGTTGGAAATTTCATCTAAGGTGCATGGGGTTGACTCAGAGGAATTAGAAGGCATGTCCTCCAACATCAAGGCACCTGGTTGCCATGAACCACTTAGGCAAAAATATATGTTTACATGGACAAGAAAAATGAGGCAGAACCACAGACACACACAGAGGTGAGAAAATGTGGATTCAGAGTGAGAATAAGAAGAGATATATAAGCTATTTCCATCCTTTTGTAACAAGATTCTAGTTCCTCTTTACATTAAATTAGGAAACATTTCTATTATAAATGTTCCTTACCACCCATGTAGAGTTCAGAATGTTTTCACTTTTAGCAATTAATGCTAAATGATGTCACATAAATAATTCAAAATGATTATTGATTAAAGTATGTGTCCATTTGTTTTCTGGTCAATAATGATTTATTTCTACAAACAGGAACTGAATATTCCACCAAGTGTGTTGGGATAATTGCAAAAAATAAACAGAAAGTTCAGAGAAAATGTTGACTTTCATCTTTCTGCTTACATCGATAAAGTGATTGTACAAGTACACAGAGGAAGGAGATGGGGCCAGGGCTTGATCTTCCTTCTCATCGTATCACCTGGCATGCCCTCCATTTATTTCATGCTTTGCTGTGAAACACAACATCATTGGTGCTCAGCTTTGTGAAAGGAAAAAAGAGCAGAGTATGTGTCTCTTAAAAGACTATAATCTGCCTTAGATGTTCTGGTTCCAAGGAATCAAAGGAGTTGCATTGAGCTTTCACATCTCATGGGGTCATTACACACAGAGCATTCCAGACACATGATAAATGTAGAAACAACAGTCACATTATCTCAGTTCATCTTCAACAAAGCATGGGACTTATTTACCTAACAGATGAAGAAATTGAGATTAAAATAATGTCTTTAATGTTATAGAGGAGGTAACTGGTAGAGTCACAAAACACATTCAGATCTTTCTGACCAGCATCCATCTGACATGGTCACCTTTGTAGATCTCAGGTCTTATAACTCTACTGGGGGTTATCTTTCATCTTTGGTAGCATCAGAAATCATGTTCTTTTCATACTTAATTCTTAGAATATTGATGACATTTGTTTTTCATAGAACCAACTTGCAGGTAGATGTTTATTCTAGTGTAAATTTATCTAGTAATAAATTTAAAAACAATTTTATTAAAAAATCCATAGATCATATATAACTACCAAACTGATAATATGATAGACTAAACAGATTTGAAATTTAATAATATATGAAATTTTATTTAGCTAATTGCCAAGCTTAAAGATAACAAATGACTCTCAAGTGTAATTTATTTTAATATACTAATTGATTTTAATTGTTATAGAAGGAAGAATACCATTGAATATTTTAAAAATATTTTTAAATTTTTTCAACATTATTATCTGTAATGATTTTAATTTCTATCACTCTTAAACAATATATACTTACTGTTACTTAAGCATAATGATATAGATACAGTTTTTACAAACATCTAAAAAAGATGATTCATATAAATGACCATACTTTATATATGTTTTATAAAATCTACACTGAAAGTGTTTATTACACATGAGTAATTTTCTCACTAATATCAAACTAGATTTATTTTTATGATTAAAATCTTTCTATATGATTATAAGTATTCTTTGTAATTAATTTCAAAATTGTTAGCTCTTTCTAGGTCCCACATAAATTGCATATTCAACTAAAGAGAATTCCCTAAATTAATAACTCACAGATCACATACATACAGAGCATGTCTTTAATACCAGCACTTGGGAGGCAGAGAAAAGTGGAGCTCTGAGTTCAAGGCTAGCCTGGTCTACCAAGTGAGTTCCAGGACATGCAAGGCTACACTGGAAAACACTATCTTAAAAAACCATAAAACCAAAACCCCAAACCAAAACAAAATACAACAAAACTCCATATATTCTCTAGTGAGGTTTGCTGTTACAAAAAGATCCTCTTAGACAAGTTTGACTACACCTTTAAATTAAGTCTGTCCACTAAGAAATACTGTTTGCAATCATGCTTCACAAAATGACTTAATTCTCCTAAAAGCCATAATTATTCCATTTTGAACTTCAAAATTCTTGACTAGCAACTACCAGATTAAAAATAATTCATAGGAGTCTAGAAGAATAATTTTGAAATACCACTTGAAGACTGTAATATAATTATATATTTAGGACATTCTTTGGGAAAATAATTTGTTTTCAAATAACACTAAATCTCCCTTAAGCCTTATAACAAATTATTTTTTGTTCTATTAACCTAGAAAGAAAATGAAGATTCAAGTTCATCCTTTGTAGAATGCTTTAATAATTCTTTGAATATTTCCTACATTGCATAAAACATAAATTAATCATATCCATCTTTCATTTATTCTCCTCCAACTTCCCCTCAGTCCTCATCACATGAGATACCTATGTTTTATTTATTTTTCTTACTGAGAACAATTGCTGATCTCCATTTGCATATGGGCGTGCTGTCTGGGCATGAGGAACCTTCTAGTGACCACACTCCTAAAGAAAAGAGATTCTCACCCTCCCTGTAGCTGTCAGCTTCCAATATTTTCCAAGCTTGGGGTGGAACCTTGAGATGCTGTCACCAATCCATGTTCAAATATTTAAATTATTATTCACTGTTTGAGAATATTATACATGCAGATGAGTTTTGAAAAAATAATCATTCACTAATTTCTTTGTTCCCAATTTCATATGCTCCACTTTTTATTGAAAATAAATTTTATACAATATATTCTTTGTTTTATACTCCCCCAACTCCTGAAAGATCATCCCTACCTTCCCATCCACCCAATTCCAAGCATACCCATTCTTTCTTACTCCCATCTAACACAATAAAAAACATAAAAAATAAAATAAAAATAAACCAGAGTAGGACAAACCAAACATACAGAAATTAAAGAGCCAAACAAAAAATATAAGAAACACATATAGACTCAGAAACACATACATTGGCAGACACAAAATTCCATAAAAACAAAATCAGAAACCATAATATATAAGCAAATGGCCTGTATGGTAAAAAAAAAAAACAAAAAACAAAAACAACAACAACAACAAAACAAAAAACAATGTTCAGACAAACCATTATGAGTCAAAGAACTTTCAAGAATAACACTGAATTTATGTTGTGTTGGCTACCTAAAATGACTTAAAATCCATTTGTATCCCCAGTGAGACTAATTTTTCTTTTGTGAGTTGTTACCAGTTGGAGATGGTTCTGGGTTAGGGATTGGGTCTTGTGTCTACTTCCACTCTCAGTACTTGAACCCCATTAGACCCAGGCCTGTGCAGGCTGCCAGTCTCTATGCTTTCCTTCATATGTGTATCTAAAGTCTTGTTTCCTTGAAGTCCTCTATCTTCTGTGGCTTGTACACTCTTTCTGCCTTCTCTTCTGCAGAGTTCTCTGAGCTCTGAGTGCAGCAATCTTTTAGAGACACCCAATTTAAGGCTGTATATCACAATGTATCTCACATTCTGCATATTGCCCACTTGTGGTTCTCTCTGCTAAATCCAATCTGCTCCACAAGGAAGCTAAGCTAGACCCTGATCTATAGTATAGTGGAATGTCTTTAGAAGTCATGTTATTGCTAGGTTCATTTAGCAGAACAGTAGTGTTTAGTTTTCCCCTAGGTTCCTGATAAATCTAGTCTCAGGTTCTTGGACACTCGAGCAGTGTCAGGGATGGATCTCATCTCATTCCCCATAATCATCCCACTGTGCAGTACCAAAGAGAGCCTCCTTCTCCTATCTAATCATAACAGTACTTGGTTGAGTTTTAAATTAAAAACACCATGCCATTCTATAGTTCTGACAGTCTTACTTTTACTTTTTTTATGATCAACATTTTATTACCCTTCATCTCATGGTTAATACACTTCATCTATGACCTTATATTTATTTTTGTAGATTATACAATATATATTTGTGAATGAGTATTTTCAGTACCCCAGAGAAAGACCACCATAGTCAATATTCTTTTTCTGTAACCAAGTACAGGAGCATTGGGTTACTATTCATCGCCAAAATGTTTTAAAAGGAAGAAAAATAAAGCTTTATTTTCACTAATGCACAGATTTTTTCGCAATTTCTATGTAATACAAAGACAGATCCAAATGTAGTAGACATGTTAGTGTTGGTTCTGAAGATAATGTTCTCTACTGCAAATGCAGTCAACACTATGCAGAGAGGAAAGAAAGAGATTTGATATCATTATCCTATTTTATTACCATCTGTATCTGTCTGACCAGATCAATGCCTGCGGTCTGGATTTACATTTTTGTCATTCTGAGGATCGTTGACTAGCACACTGCTCAGTCATGGAAGCCGCATGGTTAGTATTTAATTTCCTCCAATGCCTTTTTGCCCACCTCCCTCATTGGACTTTTTGTCTTTCCTTTGATTAGCAGTAGTTTCTACTCCTTTATCTCTGTCACATTGGATCTAGCTTCATGTGAGATCACAGAAGAAAGGCTGCCCTCTGCTGGCCAGATAGAGTCCTCACTATTGGCACCAAATTAACACCACTTCCTTTGTGTTGGGGTTTTCCAGATTCAGAACTGAGCAAAATAATTTCCTGCAAAGCTATCTCGAATTTTGTTACGGTTTCTTGAATTGATTACTAAAAATACTTCTCCGAGTTACTTTGCAACTTCTGTTTATAGCTTTCATGTTTCATCTTCCCTTTTCTGTCCGGTATGTGTCACGTCGTTTGTTAAGGTGTTATTTGTGTTTTTCTCTTCCTTCAATTCATTCCATACACTCTTTTTTCACTAGAATAATGTCAGAGAATTGAATAACAGGTTAAAGAAATATATATTTAGGAGAGAGTACAGTTTAAAATTTAAAATATTCTCAAACCAGATTCCCTTTAAAAACTGTAAGTAACATTTAATTTGCATTATACTTGATAAGTAATGAATGAACAAATTAAATGGTTTGCTGTTCTGGGATTTGATTTGTTCTAAAAGAATCCAGTTAAGTTTTATTCAGAACAAAATCTTGTCTTGATATAGCAAATTTCTACTTCCTGCTGGCCATAAAGATTTGATGACTATTAAGCAGAGTCTGAGCACTACTTTTTGTTAATTCATCCTTGGGTATTGGCCTCAGATATACCTTGGCAACTTGGGGCTCTGTTTCTCAGAAATACACAGATTTTTTGCAGCAAGAAACTTACAGCCCACTTTAAAAGCACTCTATGGCCTGTGGTCTTTATAAAATGCTCAAGAAAATGACACACACAAAAAAAGAGCATCCTACTTTTTGTGTCTGAATTGGTTAAATGCAGAACCTTGGACGATGTTAGTTGTTGGTGAGATCTTAGCAGCCCCTAGCGTCTGGCTGTGGAATCACATCTTGGACTGGAAAATCTATGCGGGGATAAAATATAAGAGGTTATGTGCTTCGAATAAGATTGGATAGTGATTTACAACAGGTCAGGTCAGAGATGCCTCCTGTGTTTCTAGATGACTGTTCTGAGACAGGTCCATGCAAGAAAAATCTCAATAACCAAGAAAAAGTCAAATAGTTACAAAGGTACTCAATGGAAGAAGTCAGCCATGTGTCTGCTTCAAAAATGAGGCCATCTGGGCCTAGAAAGACGGCTAGTCAATAAAGTATTTGCAAGGCAATTATGAAGACATGAGTTTGATCCCTAGATCTCACATAAAAGGGCTAGATAAAGCAACATGAGTCTGCCATCTGAGCTCTGGGTTTGTAGAAACAGGAAGACACTGACAGCCTGAGACTCGGCAAATCAAGTTGAATTGGTGAGCTGCAAATTCGGTGAAGAATTGTTTGTGCATGCATATATAAACACATACCAAGAAATAAAAGACTTAAGAAAACAGAATTCTCATTTGTTAGGAATAAATAGTGCTGTTTTTTGTGTATGTTTGTTGAGACAGGTTGTAGGTAGCCCTGACTGGCCTGGAGACAGCTATATGTAGATCAGGCTAGCCTCAAACTCACCAATATCCACCTCCCTCTACCCCCCCAGGGCTGGGATTAATGGTGTGGGCTATCACGTCTGGCTCCGATATTATCTTTTGTTGAATAGGGTTGACTGTGTGACAGGCATCCCTGGAACATTGTGGTATTCATCATTCCATAGAATACCATTAGCTTGCAGATTGTCCTGCCAAGGATATGCTAGCGTGAAATGGGTATTTGATCAACTTAAGTCCGTCTCCATTTTATTAAAGTTTTACAATCAAGAATGGGGGTTGGAACATTTCCAGATGCTTTGCAGGTTGTGAACATATGAGCGATGCTGTTTCTGGATACCTTCATTTTGAAGTATCCTTGCATTCCAGTTGACCTCCATGCCGTCGTTGTAACATACTTTCAGGATTGAATTTGTTGTAAAGGAGCCCTAACCCTACACCCGTGCCCCATATCAGAACAATTTGAATGTTGTTGGCCATCCTCAGCTTGTCTTCTCTCCCTGTGCTTGGTGACAGTCAAGTGGAATTGTCTGTAGATTGCTCACTTCCGGGGTAAAACTAAACCAGTGTGGGCTGGGTGGGGCCAGCAGCCTTTTGACTGTTCAATGTTTCTTTTCTAGTAATTGTTATAATTATTCTCCTGATCCTTGAATGGGGCTGATAATTTTTTACATAATTTGATCCAGGTTTTCCAGCGAGGTTACATAGAGATGAGCAAATTAATGTATTGTAATTTGATCACCCTGACGCCAGATAATTTTTTTTCCTTCTTTATTTTGTACTTATCAAAAAAAAAACAGTAAAAAGAATTTAAAAATGCGGAAGAGTTAACAATAACTATACAGAGGATAATAATCATAAGCATGGCTTATCAAGGGTGGAAATGCAAATAAGATTGCTACACATATATTTTCTTTGTGTTCAGCTTTCCCTCTGAATTTTTTTCCATCCCTGTATATCCTTATTGAAGGTCTCTTCCCCCTCCCACCACATCTGATCAAATGGATGGATTTGGAGAATATCCTCCTGAGCGAAGTATCACAAACTCAGAGAGATAAGCAGGGGATGTACTCACTCACTAGTGGTCTCTAAACAAACAAACAAGAAAAAAAAGCCAAGCATGCCCAAACATCAAACCACAACCACTGAACAGCTTGGGATCAGAAACACCCTGGACTGACCCTTCAAACCCCAGTCCATCTATAGGAACACCTGACTCACTCTTGAGGGAGGGGGGACAAAACTGGATTTGGCCGGGAATGAAGACTGATCCAAGCATTTTTGGGCCAGTGTGGCCATAGGACTGTCTGCTCCCTGCCAAGGGAGGGGATGGGGAGTTGCAGAGAAGAAAAATGGCCAGATAATTTTTTAATGTGTGCAGCTTCATGTGCAACTGTAGGGTCCAGAGGAGGACATCCAGTTTCTAGGCTTGTCTCTGTGGGCTAGAATCTGCTGAGTAGGCTGCCAGTGAGCCCCAGGCATTCAGCTGGTTTTGCTTCCCCAGAGCTGGGGTTACAGTCATATGTCACCACATTTGTCTTATGTGGTTCTAAGGACCACAGGCACTTTGCTGATCCATCTTCTAGCCTAGTCCCTTGTTCTTGGTTATATTAGCTAATGATATAATCCATTGCTGTTCCCTAAAGAATCAATCTATAGTATTTATTAGTAATGTTACCCTTTTAGGGATTCTAATTCATTGATTTATGCTTTTACCTTTATTAAAATCTTCTTGAAATTTTAAAAAAAAAAGAAAAAAGAATTCTCATTTGTTAGAAATAAATATTTTTTTTTATTATATATGTGTTTTGTAAGGTACAGGTGGCACCAGTACCTGGAAACCAGAGACCATACATACTTAACAATAGTCATGCATATGCATGAGTGAGGTCACACTACTGTTTTTACTGCTTAAGCTCAAGTAGATCTTAATATGCCCACTTTGACATTGACTGACATAGCAAATAAACCCTAATGACAGTATATAGAGATTATAAATAATGCAACCAGTGATATAATTATGTATCTCTTATAATATATTGAGAAATTTTTAATTTAATTAGAGAATAAGCTTTATTATATTTTTGTAGAGCATTGTATATACACTAAGCTAATATAAATATCTCTGTATAGAGTGTGTTGGGAATTTAGCCAAGTGTTTGTACATGAGGTGAGCACCCTCTCCTGGCTACATTGCTAGACTGCAGGCATACTTTCTCTGTTCCACCATCCAGCTCCTAAATAAGCACACAGAGACTTAATTTTAATTATAAATGTTTAGTCAATAGCTTACGCTTCTTATTAACTATCTCCTACAAATCAAATTAGCCCATATTTATTAACTTACATGCTGCCAAGTGGCTTGTTACCTCATGTTCTATACATACTGCTTCTTCTGTGTCTGGCTGCAATTCTGCTCCTCCTCCTCCTCCTCCTCCTCTTCTTCTTCTTCTTCTTTTTCTTCTTCTTCCCAGTGTTCTCAGTCTGGTTTTCCTGCCTAGCCTCTTCCTGCCTAGCTATTGGCCAGCTGGCTATTTATTAGCCCACTGTTAGCAACACATCTTCACAGTGTACAAAAGTATTATTGCATAGCACCAGACTGAGATTGTTTTCTTAAATCTAAAAAGTAAGATAAGCCCTCATTATATTCTCAAATGATAAAATAACTAGATAAAATAATTTAAATTCCTCATAACTGTCTAGAAATAATAAAAGGGCACAGTCAAATAAGTATCAAATTAAAGAAAAAAAATGCTAAAATTACAGTAAAATAATTTCTGACTCATTTTGTAAAATACAAAATACATTTATTGATGCAAAAAAAATAAAAGGAGAAATAAGCATGTACCATAAAGTACTATAAATACAATGAAATAGAGAGAGAAAACTATATCCTAACTATGTGTGGTTACAGTGAAAATACACTAGAGTCTCAGTCATTCCAGAAAACTCCAAAGTGTGGATATTTCTTAAACCCATATTTAAGATATGTTCACATTTCATCAGTATGTCCACTGGAATGCTGGGGTCTTCCATTTAATCTTGAATTATTGAGAATGCTTCCTACTATGAGAGCAGAGGCTTTGTGTTATTCCTTGATTGCAGAGATGTCAGGGCATGGCTAGTCTTCTTTTGCCTAAGGATACACATATAAATATTTTGGGCTATGTGATCTACGAGCAATCTATTAATTCCAGCTACCACACCCTACCAATATTGATCATTTTCGTTTTCATCCAAACTCATGTACAAGTTGTGGGTGTGCAGTTCATGGAGCTTGTTTGAAAACTCTAGTTAGAACTAAATATAAATCGGAATAAATGAATAAAAGATTATATCCTAGCATAACTTTCTGTTCAGCATCACTGGCAAAAAATATGAGCCCAATTTTCACACTTACCTTTTGTGTAGAGATTACTTGTTAAGATCTGAAGATGTAAAGAGTAATTAACTAAAATCACTCAAATTTTCTGATCAGAGGAACCATAGACATTACCAAAGGCACAGTATGTCTGAAATATGCTGGATGTCCCCTCCCATTTGACAAGTTTATGGAGGGTCCTTAAATGATAAACTATGATAAAGTTAATGGAAGGTTGTGGAGTTACAGTCTGTCCTTGAAATGATCCAGAACTGAAACTAATGAGACAATGTGAAATCTCAAAGAGCTGTAGAATGAATTACCAGGGTCAATGGTAGTCATCACTGAAATGAATAGAATGACATAATGAAGCTCAACTACAAAATGATGATTGATGTAAAAGCAGCCACATACAAGAGAATAGCTGCCCACTCTATTTCTGTGCAGTGCAAATCCTTTGTAAAAAGCATTTAAGTCAAGCACACAGGTTCATTCTTTAGGTAGTGTATGTGGCCAGTCAAGGAGTGACCACATTGAGAGGAAAAAATGAACTCTCCAAGTTCACAATGACATTTTAAATATGTATCTTCTCCTTTTAGGTTCTGTACTTTGCAGATCTTGCATAAACAAGTAAACTGAGACCCTTATGAAACCTATCTGTTTGAACAATCAAGAAGGAATATGTTCTCTTGGCACCATCTAGTGTGATCTTCAGTCAGTTTATACTCCACAACTGAAAAAGCAAAACACTAGTCTGTGAGGATTTTCCCTAAGTTCAGCTAATAGTGAGACTGGTGTCTGGCAAATTGAACTCTTTCTTAAGTTATTTTTGAAGAGTAAGACTTGCTAATAATAAATTTAAAAATATGATCAGCTGTTATTGTAGAGCCCTTCCCAGTTTGTGGGTGTGGTATCATCAGTAATAGTATATAAAAAATACAGTATGTATAATATATCACTTTTAGATATAAGACTATACAAAGATTAAATCACTAGTATTTAAATATACTTTCAGTCATCTTGGCAAAGTCTCTGGCCAGGAAATGATAAGTAGATAATGTGTGGAACAAATTTCAGATAAAAATAATCTCACAATTGTATAAATATTTAGTTTATATATGCACACATACCCAGTAGTGAAAATAAGTACTTGGAGGCACAAATCTTAGTTTAGTGTATGCATGAGAGAGAACAATTGGCAGAGAGGAAGATGTAAACCTTTCTAATTTTGTTTTGTTTGTTATTTCTTTTCTTCCTTTGGAAATTATGGTCTTCCTGCTTAAGCCTCTGAGCTCTGAAATTAATGATGTGAATGTCCATATCAGGCTGGCCTTGCTTCTGACTTACCATAAACATTCAGTTTGAATGATCTGAGTCCACACGGACTCTTATGTGATAGAGGTTATGTATCAGACTTGTATGGATTGTTGAATTTCTGTTGCTATTGTTCTTCTTCCAACAGTCTCACATAATGTAAAAAGTAAATGGACAGTTTGTAAATTGGGGCTGCTGTAATTAAATAAATTTCAAAATCAGTGAGTCATGATGTATTTGCATCTACGTGAATCATCTCCTCTTCTTCTCAATATTGACTCTTACTTCTTGGTCTAATATTGTTTTGAAAAACACAAATCCTGCTAAAACAAAGTAAAACAAAGGTTTCTTTGATCTTTCAGCATGCAAGAAGGTGCTTTAGTCAGCCCTTGACTCAGCAGCTGAATATTTGCCTTTCAAGAGAGTCAGCGCTAATCTCTTACAGTTTTAAAACTCCCCCAACTGTAAGAGAGAAGTTGGGGGTGGGGGTGGGGGAGAAAGAAGGAAGGAAGGAAAGAAGAAAACTACTGCTAAATCAGAGGCATTAGATTCCTGTTAGATTCCTATTGCTGCTGTGGAGAATTTTCAGAAGTACCGTGGCTTTATACAAGGAGACTTTTGGCTGTCCTAATTTGCACCCTTAGCATTCTTTCAGAAGAGACCATTTCCTTGTTTTCCTAGATAGCATAGGTCTTCTGCATTCTTTAGCTCGCAGTCTTTGTACATTTTTATTTTTCTATTTCTTATTTTTTCATTTTTATTTTTCTTACTTTATACAACAGTTATTCCTGTGTTTGTAGAGGACAGGGAAGCATGCTCTTGACTACGTATGGAAGTCAGAGGAGAGCTCTAGGAAGTTGTTTTCTTCCATTATGTGAGCTGTAGGAATTAAGCTTGGGTCATCAGGCTTGTTGACAAGTGACTTTGTCAGTGTTACCTTCATTCATTTTAAAGATGTCACGCAATTTTTTTTTATCCATTCATCTTCCAAATTACTAATGAGCTAAAACAATGAGGTGTTTATATTGTGAAAGAAAAAGACAATGGGTTCTTTCTGTATTTAATATGGATTCAGGGGAAAAACAAAAGTCACATGAATAATTGAAAAAATAGCCTATGTAAAAATGATTATTGAGCAACTGTAAGGAAAAAAAGTGAAAGAGTTTGACATATTCAGGATAGTCAATGGCTATTTGTTAGGGACAGGAAGATAATTCCTGCTCACAACATAGCTTTTTCTAAAAACAGCATGAAAGTGATCCACTGGGGTGCAGTCATTGAAGTGGGTGTTAGAATGCAAGGAGGCTTGGAGATGGCACATAGAATAAAGAGCCATGTAAGGCATTTTAAGTTTGGGGTCTTTAATTGTGTGAAAAATGGGTTTACACAAGTTTTATAATCTGAAAAGAGGTTTTTTGTTTGTTTGTTTGTTTGTTTTTTAGTATAAACTATACAAAACAGAAATATGTGATAGTGAAATTTACAACTGATTATATTAGGTAGCAGAATTTGCTTTTTAATTTGAGAATGCTATTTTTCAAAGATATCATAAAAAATCTGATGAGTAATGTCATCTTTCTCTTTTGCTTATCTTCACTGAGCAGAGAAAACTGAGGAATCTTCTCTTCAAAACTGTAACATAACCAGCATTTTAATGTAACCTTTGTAGATACAATATTTTAAGCATTAGAAACTTCTTGGCTAGAAAGAAGTCAGTGTTGGAAAAGCTTGGATGAATTTAATGTCATTTGATGCCCTGCTGCCTGAAACTGCATCCCTCAGGACTTAGCTGATGATAAGAAATTTGAATGCAGTGAAGAGTTCTTTTTGTCAGAGATGATTCTGTACAAAACAAAGGTAAAGGGAATTTTCATTGTAAGTAGTACACTGTTGCTACATAGAAAGAAACACAAAAGCATGACTTCCTGTGTGAATGATGATAGTGCTAGGCATGGTTAGACCACAGTTTCAACAAACAAGGTTCTCAGAACACTAGAGGCCTGAATTCACGTGCAAACTTAAAGCAACTTTTCAAACAAAAAGGTAGAAATAATTTAATTGTGAGTGGTAAGAGAAGTAACTTTTACTTTGGATTTTAAATTTAAAAGCTACTGATTTTTAAGAAATCCATACATGTGGACCCATGGTATAAAGGAATATTCATTAACATATGGAAAACACTGTTTGGCATGATTGTATTTTGCACATAACTGGACACTTGGTAGCAATGATGAGTAATGAAGAAGAAAAAAATAAACGACAACAGCATTCTAGCGCTAATAAAAAACATGACACCAAGCAAAGAACTGAAATGCATCTTATGTCTTGGCTTCTTGAAGAAAGACTTGTTAAATTTGTGAGAGTGGCCAACTCCATTCCTTGTACCACCATCACAACAAGGCTGGGACAGAATGGACTAGTACATTATTGTCAATTTCCTCTTATAACTAGGTAGTCAATGATGAATGAAATCAATGAAGACTGTAAGACCTTACTTTGTGTAGAATCTTCCATGAACAATAAACAATGTAATGGCAAAGCTTCTGGGTAAGTTGGCATGTTTCAGTGTCCCTGAGAAGTATTGAAAGTATAAGCAGTGAAATTTGAACTGCTGGGATTGATTCACACTATCTATGTGACATAGAAGTTTGGTCAAATCATTAAATTTGCAGTTTCCTTTAAAAATAAATAAGGCTTGTTATACATTACTAAGGTATATGTCTATCTTAGCCATAGAAAAGTATGTATGTAAATGTATAATTCAGTAAATTTTTAGTGTGGATATACTATAACTAGACAACTAAGTTGCAGATCAAACCAGTACCCAACAATCTCATTATCATCTTCTCCTAAATTAACAACTATTCCGTGATTTTTTGTTTTTAAGGTATCATTTTTTCCTTCCTTCCCTCCAAACCTTCCTATATATTCCCCACTTTTTCTTCTTCAAATTCATGTCCTCCTTTTTCTTTAAGTGTTGTTACATGCATATGGGGAGAGAGAGAGGGAGAGAGAGAGAGAGAGAGAGAGAGAGAGAGAGAGAGAGAGAGAGAAAGAGAGAGAGAGAGAGAGACCTAAATACTACTTGCTTGGTCTACATAATGCTATTTGTGAATATGTTTTCAGGGATGACTAGCATTGAACAAACAACTCAGTGGGGATGGTCACATGATCACATCTCCCACTCTGAGCATCCCCTAGTTGCCTGCAGTTCCCTGTATAAGATTGAAACCCCATGGCCTTCTCATCCACTTTGGCATGCCCATTGCTTTTGTCCTTGTTAAGTTCAGGTTGAGGCAGTCATATTGGTAAGATTCCAATAACTATGACCATGAGACAATTTCACAGAAGATTCCTTTATTCTTTGGTTCCTACAGTCCTTCTTCACTTTTCTATGCAATGTTCCCTGATCATTAGGTCTGGGAGCTGTTCTGCAAATGTTTCTAATGGTGTTGGAGTCCATAACCTCACATCTTGATTAGTTATAACCTTCTTCAATGGCATCTGCCTGTTTCCAAGAGAAACTTTTTTCATGAGGGTGATGACCACACCTATCCCTATTCATAGATGTAATGACAATATCTAAAGTCTAGCTAGAAATTAAGCTGGCCCAGAAGAGTGGTATTCTGAATTTTGATACCAGACATTAATATTGATGAAACATTTAGACTATATGTATCAGTAATTGAATATGCTATAATTCACATAGCTAATCCTCACATGTCCAGTTAGTGCATTTTAATTTTGTCATTTGCGATAGGGTGCTGTATTGTAACTTGCACTGCCTGTTGGAACTTACTGTGTAGACCAGGCTTGCCAGGAACAAGCATGCATCATGTCTCTGCCTCTGCCTACTTAGTGGTGGGATGATAGGCATGCATTACTATGCTCGTCTATGAGTAAATGTGAATTTTATTGGGAAGTTTATTGTGACACTTTCAAGAATGCATATGATATACTTTAATCACATCCAACCCTCCATTATTCTTCATGTCCCTGTTCCTCATTGTAATCAGGAGTTTCTGTGTAGAATACAGGCCCCACCAAAATGATTCTACCTCGTTCATTTTTTTAAGTTGGCGTATACCACTCAGTGATTAGTTCTGGAGTACAAACTGTTCAGGACAATTGCAAGATGGCTTTCTAAGATTATCCATCATATTACACCTCTAACCAGAACTTCAGATTGCCCTACCAGGTACTCGGAGACTGGCTATAGACGTTACAACCAGGCCTTTGAAACTTAACCACTTTTTTTTAGCTGTTTCAGTCCCCCCACAGAGATAGATACCATCACCTCCTGACAGCAGGAAGCCATTCTAAGAAAAAGTACACCCCCTCTCCCAATAAGCTTTGTCTTTGAGGGTTATGAATAATTATTATTGTTTTAGTATGATTATAAGTTGTACTTGAGTTAAGGGTGGAATAATAAAATTATACTCAGAAACCCCTTTTGAAGAAAAAAATAGGAGTAGTAGACAGGACAGATATGAGTAGATTATTATATCTAACTGTAAACAAATTTAGCCAACGATTAGTCATAGACAATTTGTACTGGTAAGGATTCTTGTATATTGATACAAATGTAAAATTATTTTTTATGTCTGTTCAAGATAATTTGCATATTTATACAAATTCAAATCTATATTTGTTATATTGCATACATGCTTCTACTTGTGTTAAAATATTTTGTATATTAATGCATATTAAGAATATTTGTGTCCTGGACTGACCCTTCAGATCACACTCCACCTATAGGAACACCTGACTCACTCTTGAGGGAGGGGGGACAAAACTGGATCTGCCAGGAGTGGAGACTGAACTAAGCATTATTGGATCAGTGGGACTATGGGACTGTCTGCTGCCTGCCCAGGGAGGGGATGGGGAGTTGAGGAGAAGGAAAAATGACCTGATGTGGTGGGAGGGGGAAGGGACCTTGAATAAGTATATACAGGGATAGAAAAAAAACATTTATTGAAAAGATAAAAGAAATAAAGAGAAATTTAAAAGTCAAAAAATATAGAAATAAATAACACATAAAGTGAAAAGATATAAAGTAAATATTAAAATATAATATGATTGATTATACTCTTACAGATTTAAAGATGTGGAGGACATAGTCAGATAGAAAATATAAAATTACCCTCAAGAGAATAGAAAATTTGACTAGAACAATTAACAAAAAATTCTATTTTACTTGATGTAACTTTTATATAGTTCATGGTTTCAGAGGGTTCCATCTAAGGTCTCTTGGGTCCATACTAGAGCAAAACATAAACCTAGAAGCATATGAACAAGGACAATGTCTCCATCATTTAGACAGGAAACAGAAAAGGAGAAAAGGAGCAGGGAGCAGGCATAACAAATGGGGTAGCTCATTGAACAATATGAATATAAATGTCTTTACATCAAAAAATAAAATCACTACCTGTTACAAACTCATTGTATATAAAAAAAGGAATATTGGTGTCATTTTAACTATACAATTTCTACCTCTGTTTAATTATATTTGTCATAATACACATATATACACATATACAATATATACATTACCTCTGTTTAAGGTATTGTGTACATTGATACATATTAAGGTTACTGTTGTCATTTTGCACTATAAATTTCTACTTCTGGTTAAAATATTTTGTGTGACTGTCATATTCAAAGTCATTGTCCCTAAACTATACATCTGTTCATAGATTGTTGACTTTTATAATATAGCCTTAGTTTTTAGGTAATGTAGGTTAATAAGAATTACAGATTATAGTCATCTATGTTTGTCATAATAGTCATGTTAATTAGGTCCTCTAGATATATAGTAACATATGTCATATGAATAGGTAGTCTTCTAACACTTTATAGACCTATAGAATATGACATTTTGATGTTTTGTTATTCAGAATTTGGCTACAAGAAGCATGATTGTTCCTGGAAGCACCATTCCTTTCCCAAGATGATGTTGGGCATCAAAGACACTTTACACAGAGTTTAATTTCTTTGTAAGATAATGGCCTTTTGGGCAAAGAACTGTCCTTGCCTCAACTACTGACAGTAAGCACACTGTCCAACCTGGAAGAGCAGGACAAGAGGTAAGAGACTGGAGAAACCTGGCAACACAGGATAAGATAGTTTCTCAAAATATCCTGCTTCTGAAAAGATCTGTCAGATATCCTAGGCCTATAGTCAAAAAACTGGATGTTCCAGCATTGCAAAAAAAAAAAAAAAAAAAAAAAAAAAGCTGTGGGT
Source organism: Sigmodon hispidus (assembly GCA_004025045.1). Lineage (NCBI taxonomy): Eukaryota > Metazoa > Chordata > Mammalia > Rodentia > Cricetidae > Sigmodon > Sigmodon hispidus. The sequence continues at coordinate 165,411 of PVIH01000752.1, forward strand.
GACTGTCCAGGCAGCTGGCTGTCACTGTCTTCTCTTACTAAATTCAAAAGTTTCTTGCTTTTACTTCCATCTTACTCAGGTAATTCAGGTAATATACTTTCCTTCTCAGGTATTTGATGGGGTTGAAAACTTGGTAGTTACAGTTCAGACCATCTCATATCTTAGCTAAGAGCATTTAGGTACTAGATTCATATTATTCAAAATAGACAGCTTTGAAGTAATCTCTGGATATTGTCAATCACCAATATTCTGGACATTTAATATATGTTCTGTGTTTGTTGTTCTTGCTTGACCTTGTTGATGTTATTTTCCATTTCTCTCTTCTGAACATTACTTTATAATTGTTTCTATTGTATATAGTTTTATATTTAGGTTTATAACTTTCATATTTAGAAAAAAAGGGGAGATAGAGTGGAAAGCAGGCATTATCAGCTTGACCTTTGGGCCTTGAGGCTTCAAGGTATGGGGTGTGGCCAGGCCAGTTTAAGACCAGATACATGCAGACACTCTTCTTATTTGCTCTCTTGTCCTCTTGGAGAAAGGATCTGACCCTCTTCTGCTTCCTGAACTCCAAATACTCAAGAATTGCACAACTATTTAGCCTCTTGTATCTATGTTTCCCTATAAATCCCTTAATAAATACTAATCTTTAATCAGTTCCTAGTGATTATTTTACCCACAACATCTCATAATCCTTTCTTTTCCCTAATAGTCTCATTGTACTTCCATGTCTTCAGTCTGTGTTTCTTAAGGTTTCACATAATATAGAAAACATGATTTTTACATTTCTTGGTTGGCTCATTTCTCATGCTGATTTTTGACAGGCATGACTATTTTTCTACTACACTATTTGTGTATATAATAACTTATAGTACTATACATCAGCTGGATATATTTCAAGGTCTCGAACTACTGAGTCATGGATATGTAACATTAGCCTTCAGTAGCCTACAGAGGTATATTACCAGTGGTTTTACACATTTCACACACAGAGTTAAACCTGAAATGCTAGAGTATTATCATCTGTCACCGCCATGTTAATGCAATTTTCTCATTTATATAAGCTTGTTATGGGTTCTAATTGCGGTTCTGTGTTTAATTTCTCCAACCACAAAAGTAATAAAGTAAGTTTTTACATTTACTGACAACTTGCAAATAATTTCACAAATTTTTTCCACATTTCTATAGTTGAATTTCACAAGATTTTATATATTCCCAAAGAAAATCTTCCATCGTGAAGGGAAACTCATAAGACCCAAGATAATCTAAAGAGAGGTGAATTAATATTAATCCATCCCACAGAAAAGCTCCTTAATCTCAGAGAGTAAACTATTCAAGGGCTTCAAATAAGTCCCTGAAACTTACCTGATTTACCAAGTAAACCTCAGCCTAAGAATATATATGTAAACTTTGTGGACTGGTGAAAGGCATTCTTGGACAAGCTGAGCTGCTTAAAGGAGATTCAGACCTACTGAGGTGTCTGCAAGAAAAGACAACCTAAGCTACTTGGAAGAAGACACTACCTGAGCTGTGACCTGGAGGATGCAGAGACCAGATGAGGTGAGTAGAAGAAGCTCAGACCAACTGGGCTGCCTAAAAGAGACACGGCCAATTTTGTCAAGAAGTCTACAAGTTGAGCAGTATGCTCCAAGGCTCCCACTATTGTGAACTGCCACCTATGCTGGGGTAAGCTAGTAATAGTTGTCTTTGAGTCATTTCTTCTGCTGTAAGTAACCCCTCACCCCAATAAAGCCTATTGGTTCACCAGGTTGGAATTTGGTGGTATCCTTCCTTTAGTTTTAGGTAAGTTTCTTATCTTGAGTGAATGGATGTTTGCTCAGACCTTCTCAATAATAGTATCACACAACAGTTCTAAATCTGAATGCTGATACTATATGTACTGAAGTCTTCAGCCTTTCTATGGGCTTAGACTTTTACTGACTTGGTGGAAGTTTAGATTGAGAGTCTGTGGTAAAGTTTAACAGTTTAATTTACACATCTTTCTACTTACAGTTAGTGCACTATACTGTCTTTAAGCAGAAAACTCTCAAAGAATAAATTAAAAAGCATTTTTAAGACAATGAGGACACATGGATGAACAAATGAAAAAGAAAAATCCTACATCAATTTCCTAAAATAATTATTATTAGAACATACCAATATTTTGTGATTATTTTACATTTGGGTCTGCATGCTGTGTAAGAGTATACGACTGTTTGTATGTATGTGTATGTACAAGTGTATGTTGTTATGAAGATAATATTATTTTTCCACATGCTTATACAGTTAAATCAACATCACTTCTTGACTGGGCTATTCATTATATATAGCATCTAACATTATTTTCAGCTCTTATGGTCCTTTTTTCCTCTTTTTTTTTTTTTCAAGGATCCTTGAGACTTGGAGTGAGATATGAATGTCTAATTTAGAGCTGAGCACTCAACAGTCTTTTATTTTCTGCATGTTGGCCACTTGGTAAAGTCTCTGTTTTACTCCTACCTACTGCTAGGAGAAGCTTCTTTGATGAGGGTTAAGAGATTCTCTGACTTGTGAGCAAAGCAGCAAGTTATTAGAGGGCATTTTGATATTATGTTCATTTAGCAGAATAATAGTATTAGATTCTTTCCTGGGATTCAGAACTCATTTTCCACAGATATTTTTAAAATACAAATGACATATCAGTATGTCTCATGGTTATATATGTAGAAAATTATAGTTTTGGGGAAAACTAGATTCATTTTGGAATGTGGAGAGAACATAATGACTATATGGTTACATTTGTAGTATTCAGAGTTGCTGTGACCTCACTAGAGCAGGCTGAACTAGCCTTCCATTCCTTGGGCAAACCTTTTACTCTATTGAATCACAAGCCATTCACAAATTTTGCTTCCTGATTTGTTTCCAACTTCATTTGCATCTTATCGATATTTTTCTTTCCTTTGTCTTCAGAAGGAATTCTCCTCCTAGAAAGAGGAAATTGATGAGTTGTAATTTCCAGTATTCTGTAAGAACCCTTGGGCAGTCATGAAGAACTGTTCTTTGACATATTATGCTCCCTACTGGATTAGTTTCTAAATTTTTAAACTCAAGATTCTTGGTGAAGTTAGTCCTTTCTCACTTCCCATGATTTCTCTAATGGAAGACAGACTACAACATCACTGAAAATTATATTAGGACTATAATTGTATTAAATATTAAGCACTATCCATCTAGTTACACTGATTCATGCAAAAATAATAGAAAATAAATTTGAAGTTAAAGCTTAATGTGCCTGTGTTTGTAGCACAAATTTTAGCTGTATTAAAAGAAACTCAGAGCCAGATATCAGGGAAAGGCTGAAATATCAGAGAGGAAACACCACAGTCAAATCTCAACCAGCTGTCTTCCACCTTCTTCCTGGTTGCTTCTAATGTCTGCTGTTTTCCTATGCCTGCCTTTGCCCAGCTGTATCCCATCCAGGTTAAGATTAAAGATTTGAGCTATTCTATTTGGTAGTTAGCCTTGAACTCACAGAAACACAGAAAGATCTCTGTCTCTGGAGTTAGGGGATTAAAGATATAGATAACCACTCCCATCTCCCTCCCCTCCACCCCCACCACCACTGGGATAAAAGGTGTGTGCCACCACTGCCTGACTATTTGGCCTTGTACTCACAGAGATCCTCTGTGCCCCCACATTGGAAAGAAGTGTGAGTTACCACTGTTCTGTTATCCCTTGAACTTCCTGAGATCCAGAACAATATCTGCCTCCTAAGTAATGGGACTAATGGAGTGTGTTACTGTGGGTTGATCTCTTGATATTACAGGTTTTATTAAATATGTAACATATCACCACATGGGTTTATTGGGGATTGCAGTTCCATGGGATCTATTCTGAGGGATGAAAATCACTAGCAAAGCACAATAAATAAATGTTTGCTTGAGATACAAAAAGTGAAAAACTGAGGCGGGTGCAGCTGGGTATCCAGGATAACTGTTGCTTGTCTCCTCTTTCTGAGTATTCAAATAGAAGCTATGGGGTCTACTGCTCTGCAAATAGTTCATTCAGGGTTACACAAAGAGAGGTTTTATTTCAGCTACTGCTGGACTCTGAGGCTTCATTGGTCAACATAATTTTATTTTATTTTAGTTGTTGTTATTTTTGTTTTCTTTGTAGGAGGTGGAGTTCCATTCATTGGGAGGTGTCTCATCCAACTATTTCAGTATAGACAGTGATGTCCAGTCTTGCCAAATGCTGCAGAGGACTTTCCCAGAGTGTCAAGTAGTGGAAGTAGAATACTCATGCTGCAGCAGTTAATGGTAGGTAATATATAAATGCCATGTAAAGTTGGCAAATAAAAAACTGGAATTAAAAATTGATCTGGAAAAGACAGTTGAGTCAGAAGACATCTGAGCTGTCCATCGGTGTCCATACCTGGGGCATGGTGCTCACATCTGCAATCTCAGAATGCACCTAGTTGAAGCAGGAAGAGTTCAATTATGAGGCCAGCTTAGGGTTCATAGTGAGACACTGTCTAGTAAACAATAATATAATCAGCAATATTTTATTTAAAATATATTAATGTATCTGTTTTTGCTTAGGAATTCCTGAGAATACATTGAGTATTTTTACTCTTGCTTTATTAATGAATAAAATAAATGTATTTCTTGATGTTTTTTAACTTTGTGTTTAAAACAGTTAAAACTGTCCTCTTGCCTTCATTTTTATAATAATTCCATCCTATAACACTCTTAATATTTGGAAATTCTAGCACTCATCCTTGTCTAGCATGCTCTCTCAATATCTCTAATTAGTCAATTTTGTAGAAGAAAACTTACAAGTAGAAATTCCAGTGGACTGTGTTGATGGTCATCTTTACCAAAATCAACAAATTTACCTAAATATGGCTTTGTTTCTTGTTTTTTAATAACCTTTGCATACACTCATTAATATTTTATTATGTTGTGCACTTTCCATACATTATAAAACTTGAGGTGGTAAACTAAAACATAATGTATTTTAAGTGTAGTGAAAGAAATTTATAATTGGCCAATTGGAATACTGAGCAGAAATAAATAAGTCAGGAAAAATGAATAACACAAGAATTGCTTTTCAAGTTGTTTTAAGATTTGTCTTTTCATGTCTAAGTTGCATTAATGCTGAAAACTATCCTACTGCCATAAAGGACGGCTATTTCTTTTATTGTTTTTATTTGGTGGTAGCATGCTCATTGCATGTCTGCACCGAGAAATACCTAGTCTGAGGTCCAGGTTGTAAGCACTTTCACTCTTTGGCACCATCTGAAATTCATGTGTCTCTTATATGATCTTTTAAACTGCTCTCTGAATGGTTATGTTAGCTGGATTTTAATCTACAGAACTAGAGATGCATTCATTGAAAAAAAAAAAGTATTTTCTGTTTTTCCAAGAGTCTGAGATCTAGTTATTGTGATTTAATGTTTTCCAACAAATGAGAAAGCATATAGTTCTTAAGAAGTATCTCTGTTCAGATGCGATAAATGCCTGAGGAGCATAATCTGCACCTGTGCTAGAGACTTTCTCTTACTATGATTCTGACTAAAGGCACCTGAGGCAGAAATAACTTTCTTTTATCCTACAGATTTCAGACCATTATTAGGGAGGTCAAGGCAGGAACTCAAGGTGGGGACTTAAAATGGAAACCATGGAGGAACACTTCTTAATAACTAATTTTCTTGTTTCCTCACTGGCTCATGCTCAGCTAGCTTTTTAGTACAATCCAGACCCATTTGCCTGGGCATATTGCCACACACAGTGCACTGGATACTCGCCACATCAATCATTAGTCATGCCAACCCATCAGACATAACCACACACCAATGTGATATGAGCAATTCTTCCACTGAGATTCTCTCAGATGACTCCAGACTGTGGTAGACTGACAGCGGAAATCACCTAGAATGCTGTCAAATAGCTGACACCTGGGTAAGTACTTTTGACTTTGCTAAGATTTCAAAGTAACTGAATAGTAATGACATCTTGACTTATCAAAGACAAAGGAATTAGGGAAAACTGAGGACTGAATAATAATGTGGCTAACAAAACTATGTAAACAAATTTGAGAGTACAAGGCACTGCATTATTCACATACCCTAGATTGCCCCTGACTTTAGTAAATGATACCATTTTAAATATGAGCTGTGTGCATACAATATTAAAGATAAAACTTCAAAGCTACAAGGTATAGTTTTAAACAATTGATTCTAAACAAATGAAGTCAGTGTGTTCCAGACACAACTGCTGAGTCCTCAGACAAGCAGTCCTTCTGGCCTCATTGTCCCCGAGGCTCAGAAACTGGGTGGTAACATGTTTTTCCCATTTCTCTTCACTCTCTAAGTGCATTTTCAGTTTTTCTTCCTCGCTCTTAGAATATTGGAAATCATTACCATTGCAGCAACACTCGCTTTTGAACCATTATAAATACTGACATTTATTCTTAATGACTTGATGTGGAAGCCAAAAAACCAATTACAATCGATTATATGTAGAAAGTTCTTTTTGTTATAATTATAGCATTTGTAGAAGTTCTAAGATCTGAGGCTCTAGTAGTCTTTGAAGGCAAACTCTTATTATTAGTAAAACGCAAAATACAATTTTTAAAAGTACATTTGTTAATAAGAAATGCCTCAAATGTCATTCTCTTTATCTTTCCTTAGGATCTAATATAAAAATTATTTTTTGCTTTCAAAGTCTTATTCACCAAGAATAACAAAGATTCTTTTTTTATTCTGACTTCTCAAACAATTACTTTATTAAAATAAAGTTTTAACATTGATTTCATATCATTCGCTTTAGCTTACCTGGAACTCCAAAATGTGATTCTTTCCCTGAATCCCATCAGGGCTAGTGCTTCCTATCAAAGTGATTTAAAACAACCTACTTTCCATACTGTTACTTCCTGGCAATGAGTTTGTTTCTCTTTTCTTTTCTTTTCTTTTCTTTTCTTTTCTTTTCTTTTCTTTTCTTTTCTTTTCTTTTCAATGATTGTGCTAAGAGAACAGCCTCACTATCAGGAAAGGAATGAGTCTATTATTTTCTCTGTATTTTTCTCTAAGCACTAATCCCTATATCTAAACAAATACTGACTCTCTTTACACTTCACGATATATTTTTACCAACTTAAGTTCATTATTGAATTCCTACAGTAGTCAGAGCTTCATGATCACTTCTGGAATTGTCTGGGTTGTTTTTAACCATTATATGTATATGTGTGTGTCTCTATTGTGAGAATGCCCAAATATGTGCAGATATCTTCAAAGTTCAGAAGAGGATAATCAGGTCCCCAGTAGCAAGAGTTACAGACAATTGTGAGTCAGCAAAGATGCTTGCCAATGGAAAAATTATAAAGAAAAAGTCCCGAGATGGAGCAGATCACACAATGGATTTTCTCTTACATATCTGTTATTTTTAATGTTTCTTATTATATTCTTCTCCTGGGTTGAAGTGAGACTGCCTTGAGATCACTGTCAGCTCTAAGAGACAAACAAAATCTTCTTTTTGTTGTACTTTCCATTATAATTTGGAAGGAGAGGATAAGTCATGTTTTGTAGATTTTCTTAGATGTTTGTATAAACTAAGTATGGAGCTATATAGTTTATGTATGCTTGTTTCTAAATGAGGTTAGGTTTTGAACCTATAGATTGACTCAGCATATTGCCCTCCCTAGTCTAGAGAGCAGCCATCTAAAGTGTTAGACAGACAAGAAACAGTGATTTTTATCTTAGAATATGTTGAAACAATGAGTGCCTTTTAGTTGGGGCTCTTTTCTCTCTGTCTGTACATGTAGATTCAAACTGGAAAGCTAGCTTCTCATACCCTGTGTCTCTATCTTAACTACCAGAGTTTGCAAGGCCTACCAGCTTCCTTTTCTGTTACCAGCTTCCTGCTTTGCTTAATTCTTTATCTTAAAAATAATGCCCACTATATAACCCAGACTATCCTTGAAATCCATATGCTCTTGTACCAACATCTTTAGTGATAGGATTAAAGGAGTACGCCATTATATCATGCTTTAATATGAAAATTATTTATTTTTCAGTGTTAGAAATTGAACTCAGGCCTTTGTGTATCGTAGACAAATTTTCTATGACCATTCTGAATCTATAACTCTATACTATTAGTTTTTAGGTTGGAATAATTCAAAATGCATTAACTTAATAAGTGAAAATGCTGAGTATGATTATTAACCTACTAATATTTACAGCTATAATTCAAGTAGATCTGATATCTATGTATTATTTAGGAGTAGGTTGTTTGGGCGGCATGCAAGACTGTATGCAAACACCAGGGGGCAGTAGAGTATTTTCATGTTAAAAATACAACTTAGAATTCTTAATTTTAAAAATTTCAATGACTCACTTTTAGTAAATGCCACTGAATGCAGATCCTAAGAGAATATGTTGAGGAAATTCATTAATAAATAATATCTATAAACCAAGGACACTTAAAGTGCATTAACTTTAAGTTCACTATCTGTAACGCAAATGATCCATAGCCACACATGGTTGCTATTAAGCTCATTACTTCTTTAGTCAGACATTATTATCATTGAAGAATGTTCTTTTTAATATCATAGCCAAAAGTAATAAAAAAAACTATATGTTCTATATGTCCTGAGTAGATGTGTCAGATTTAAAATAAAATAAAAAGAGTCAGATAAGTGTGATGTCAATAAACAAAAAGAAATATTATTAAGAAAGAAACTGTGCTCTGACATTTAGGGGATTTCTTCTGCATGTTATACATAGTCTCCAAGTTTCCAGCATTACAAGGTAATGTCATAAACTATCAGAGGGACAATATATCAAGTAAAGGAGTATTGAATATTAAGATATAGCGGGGCATCAAATAACTAGCATAGAACCATTTCCAATTTTAATTTCTTGTTGTTAAAACAGTAAAATATTTTTCTAAGAAAAAAGGAAAGAAAACATAACCCAGAAAAACATTGTATGATGTGTTCAATATTGTGTATCTCTGCAGGACATTTTATTCGTGCAAGATGTTCTTATAGTTGGCCCTGACAGGATCATTTAGGGGGTAAGAGAAAGAATGTAAAGTCAAATTATACAGAACTAGGAAAGAGTGAATGAGAGAAGAAATTTCAAACTTAAGCTACTTAAGAAAGTAGTCGAAAGAATACAGGAAAGTTGGGAGTCCATAGAAGGACAAAGGTAGATTTTATTGTGTCATGCCCTGAAAAATTGACAGGTTGGTTCACAAATCTTATGAATCAAAACAAAGTTTTCTGGGTTTGTGAACATGTGTCGTTTTTCTGTAGAGATAATGCAGAGCATATCTGTACTTGAATAGATAAATTTTAAATAAAAGAAGAGAAAAGCTATTCAAGAAAATGCCACTGAAAAATGCATAAAGAAAGGAATCCTGAAAAATAAAGAAACTCTGTGGAAGGTTACAGGATCTTCCTTAAAGGAAAGGGAGGTATCTGGTTAGGAGAAAAACTGAGTGATCATTCCGAGAAAGCCTGCAACATTATTTCCTGGGCCTTGTACTTCTCCTTTTCATACCAATATTTTTTACCCACCATTGTTGAGATGGTCTCTGTGAAAAAAAATGTGTCTGTTAAAACCTAGATTTTAAACTAACTTATCAACACTTATTAGTGGGGACTTTATGAGCAGATAATACTCAGTATTTTTAAAACTATTCTTGAACATGTTTATTTGTACCAAGACCAGAAATATTCAGAAAGGCTGCAGTGCTGCATTACTCAAATGATTTTTAAATATTTAGTACATCTGGGAATCTTCTTTATGTTTGCTACTCGTGATACATAATTTATTTGGTCCTTTTCTCCAGCATATCCAGAGTCCTCACTGTACTTTGATATAAGTTCCTAGGAAGGATGCTTGTTTATAATGAGGTACTATTATTGCTTTTAAGCTGTTCGTCTTGATTTGACTCTAAGCAAATATATGAAAGTCAATCCTTTATCATACTTCTGCTCTAGTCTACTCCAGAGCTGTAGCATTTATTAATTATCATTCAAATGCCTTGTTTTGGTACAGTCATTTCAACTTCTATAACTTTGGATATACATGCAATATCATACTTTCCAGGTAGCAAAATAAATGTAGTACTTCTTGGGTTTCTGATGGCCATTAGTTTTTCTCTTTACTCCTATTGCTCATCAGCTAAAGCAGACAAAACCCTGTCTTGTTTCTAACAAGATGGTACAAATGGCAAGAAAGAGGCATCTTCTCTGATTTTGGAGGAAGTATCTTCTAGGAAAAGGGTCTCAGTCAAGTAAATAATGACACCATTGATGGTAATTGCAATAGGCTATGTGAATGCCTATAACTGATTTTAGTAATTTGTGCAAAGGAGTCCTCTAACTCATAAATATGCCTGGTAACAGCTGAAAGAAGAATAAAGCAGAAGATATGATAGCCAGATGTTATTGGAGAAATTGTTGTCTCCTAAACTATGGCTAACTTTTTTCATATTTGTAAAATATGCTGTGGAAAAATATTTATGTTCTGTTAAAAATATGTCAAAATGATGAATTTTGGTAATTAACTATCGGGGTCCAGCTGGTCTTCAGTTTCTTTCTCAGGCCCAAACCCTGAATGAATTGTATCTATGTGACTGAGACACTACTTTGGATTACTGCAGGAATTAGATAAGCCTAGGAAGACTGTCTTCAGAGTCAAAACCCAACTATAAGGTTGGAGAGGTATGGAAGGTGTCCAAAGGAAGACCATTTGTTCAAGCTCTGCTGTCAATGCTTTTTTTTTCCCTAGTAGCTAGTTAAGCAATACAAAAACAAAATTGGGAAAAGTAAAAATTGTTCAAACTTTAAGTAAACCTAGGCCCTGTTTCTGTGTTTACTTACCAGATTCCTATGTCACTATAACAATTAACTTTGCACCATAGCTGAGATTTGTTGTGTAAAGGGGCCAACAAATGCCACCTCTCCCCCAAATCCTGGAACATTCCACTCTGGACGTATTGTGAATTCTTTGAAGGTTTCTTCTGTACTCCAGCTGCAGTTCTAATGGATGAGCCTCAAAGGACCTTCTCATTGTTTTTGAGAGGAAAACAGCCATGTCTGTAAGAGTAACCAACAGAGATCCTCTGTGTAGAGGGTTTCCTGAAAACCAGGTGTCCTGTGAAAAGCCAACAAGAGTTTCTCAGACTACAATGCAATGTTACATAACAAGGCAGAAGACAGATAGAGCTCTGGAAGCCTTTCTAGACATTCCCCTCAGCATGCTCAGGTAAAAAGACATGTCTTTCCTTGAGTAAATTTTCTACACAAAATGTAACTCTGTATTGTTTTCTTAAAGTGATTCAGACAAAGCCAATAATCCTTGTAAGAAGTAGGACATTAGTACAGCTCCCTATTTGTTGATCACTTTCTTTAAGTTTTTACATTGATTAGTTTTAATTTGTTTTTTAAGGCAGAACATACTTTAAGATCTTAGATTTTTATTAAACCACTAATTCTCCCTGAATATTCTTTCAAACTGCAAAATCTTTTGATTATTTTAGCTGCCATTTAGATAGAAAGGAATTGAGCTCTATTTGATCTTACTGATTCACAGGTGAAGTATTGATGCTCACCTCTGATGACTCAACAGTTTCTCACATTATCCGTACCATTTCTCAAATGAAAACTGATTGCCATCACTCTTCCCTTTTCTTATAAACCCACAGTGAATGTGTATAGGATGACTCAGTCCTAACAGGTCTGAGGGCCAGCCAGCCCAAACAGGTAATAAGAACATGCATATAACATACTTCCTGAGAATTAATCTGGGTCTGCCTGCACCAAGTGGTGGCCTCAGATGACCTGGACCAATGATGGGAAGCCACAATACACCAACAGATACCTACACAACAGACCCTTCATGGGCAGGATGAAGGGTATCATAAGTCTTGCCACTTCCTGAATAAATTGAGCTTATTGTTTGCAACCTGACCCCAGGTATCTGTGTCATTGATACCGCTCGCCTTCTCAACCCCCCTCTCCAAGGGAGCCTTTAAAACCTTGTTGTTGATTTTGCAAGTGACAAGAAACACAAATGACCAGATGCCACACAAGAGTTTATTTAAGGGGAGGGAAGCAGGGGAGGAGAAAAAGAGAAGAGAAAAGACAGACTGCCACATGATGTCTCCTTTTAAGAGAACGGGTGGGCATGGATTTACGTAGCCACGCCTGGGGGCGAGCCCTCCTTATGCTGGTGCATGTTGGCTTTCCCACATGGCTGCTGCCAGGAATCCTTACACCAGTGACATCTGGAAACCGGAACAGGGTTCTGCTTGTTCTCCTCTCCTCACTCATGGCTGGTCGAGTGCATCCTTGAGTGGTGTATTTCGGTGAGTGTCCCTGCATGTTCATTGTTTTCAGTCCTAGCCACTAGGTAACTGCCAGAACCCCTTCTCCTCTCCTTGTTTATCATGTGTCTCTTTGTATGGTAGGGAGGCACATACTTTTGTTCAGGCTCATCCAGTGTTTCCATAAAAGGATTTATCCTTCAGGAAACGGAGCCATGGTCTGTCTCCAGACAGTCCATCCTTTTTCAGAGACACTTGGGTCCAACATACACTTTTTACTTTCTCAGTTGTCTATTGCATCTTCCATTGCAATGGGTAAACTGCTCTCTCACTGTAAAGAGGCTCCTTTGGAGTCCTCAAGTCCCTCCTAACCAGCTGAAGGCTTTGGGTTAAAACACAAAACTAGAAAAGCTTTTAGTCAGAAGCTGTATGCTTGCCTCATGGATCTCTCAAAAGAACATGTGGGAACCTGATCTCTGGATGAGAGTAACTCTCCAATGTCTTTTACATCCATTTTGTTGGCTATAATTGCTAGTGTAAAGACATCCTCTACTGAGGAAATCACTGACCAGGAACAACATACACCAACTTTGTATCATCACCATTCTATCCATGACTGCCATTTCCTCTGCCTCTGATTACAAGGAGACAGTGGACAAATGGTATACCAAACAAGACAAAGGAAAGGAAAAGGAAAGAAAGAGAGAGGTAACCATTGCAATAGCTCTCAAGCCTACATGGGCACCTCCTCCCTACATGCTTCGAGTGTTGACACCCCCTACACTACAGTGCAGTATTCATGGAGAGATTTGCCTCTCTGCCTGCTGAGCCAGTTTCCCTTCATACCTTGTAGCCTGTTCCAACTAAGGTATTTGCTGCACATATCCACCATGGTGTTTCCAGTTAATGTGGTCCCCTATGTAGCCAACAAGCCATGGATACCTACCCTTTTTTCAGACCTGTCTTTGGGTTGTAAAACCACTAATAAATTGGGTCTAGACTCACCATATTTTAAGCAATATCTATGGCAATGGGTAATGCATTTACAGACTTATGACTGGTACCATTTGATGAGTGTTGTGTTGAAGCCTGTAGTCTTTCTTAACTAGCATACTGCCTATGATGACCAGGATAAGGCTCTTCTTAATATACAGTACAACATTGTTCTTTCTCTTGAGGTTCTCATGAGCAAAGAACCATATGTTAAATGTCATATGGTGTCACAGAAGCCCAATTGGACAACATGCTTGTTTCTAACACGCCTCAGAATTAGTCTTTAGGACACTTAAGTCTTGCACTTCCCAAGACCTATCTGTGTACTTTTATAACCTCATCCAGCAGCCAGGGGAGTTGTTTACCAACTTCCTTGCTTGGGTTAATAAAGCAGTGATGTCAAGAGTGGATCCTGGCCCTACTCTGGAGATGCTGATTAAACAATTGGCATGGGAAGGGCTTAATGCTTTCAGCTGCAATGCAGTAGCTGCCATCTGCAAGGAGGGTATTCATTAATGGGTAATAACTACTAGAGATTGTGATCCCAGCAGTGTTCCTATTGTTGCCCTCAAAGCCTCCCTTAATACACTCCTTGCTGATAAGCAGAATATAAAAGACATTCAAGCCACCCCTGCTGAAAGAACATGCTGGGAATGTGGCAGACCCCATCATCTTAAGAGCAACTCCCCCTGGAATAAGCCCAAGACTAGATACCCAAAATGTAATAAAGAGTACCATTTGTCTAAGGCCTGCCCTTCAAAACCAGAGGAGGCCAAATTCCTTTAAACTCCAAGCAGGGTACTCCCAAACCCACAAATAAGAGGAGGCTCTGCAAACCTGAAGATCTAGGGAACACTGCCCATCTTCCCTTACTCTCCTATGATGACCATCTTCCTCTATGGGCAGCCCATTAAAGGGTTGGTGGTTATAGGTGTGGATGCCATAATTTTATTATTATTATTATTATTATTATTATTATTAACAAAGAAGTCACACTTTCTAACCTTGAATATCCTTATTCAAGGTCCCTTCCCCTTCCAACCACATCAGGTCCTTCTTTCTTCTCCACAAATCCCCATCCCCTCCCTGGGCAGGCAGCAGGCAGTCCCATGGTCCCACTGACCCAATATTGATTAGTTCAGTCTCCACTCCTGGCAGATCTAGTTTTCTCCCCCCTCCCACAAGAGTGAGTCAGGTGTTCCTCTAGGGGGAGTGGGATCCAAGGAGTCAGTCCAGGGTGTTTCTGATCCCAAGCTGTTCAGTGGTTGTGGTTGGGCATGCTTTGCTTTTTTCTTGTTTGTTTGTTTGTTTGTTTAGAGTCCACTAATTTTAACTAAGGCAGAAGGATTCCATTTCCCACGTTGGAAATTTAAACCTAGACACTCAATTAGTAAAGCTGGGGGTTAGCAAGACTCCTAGATAACCACTCATTTGCTCCAATGGAAGGACCTTGCTGGCAATCAGGAGGTCATTCTCCCTATCATCTCTACTGTGCCTAGAAATTTGTGGGGAAGGAATATTATGGAGGATATGAGGGCTGTTTTTACAACAGATGATACGACCTTCTTTGAAGATATTGTTGTACATGAACAAATGGTTCCTATTGGCTCAGACTTTTAGCAGAACTCCCTAGTCAAAGAGCCACTGTCTCCCTAAAGACCAGTGCTACTAAACAACCAAATCCTAGTCCAATCAATTGGTTTTCTAACCAAGATGTATGGGTGAAACAGTGGCCTATTATTGAGCTTAAATTATTAATATTAAAGCAGTTAGTGGAGAAACAATTATGTGTTAGACATATAGAACTGCTCACCAGCAGGTATAATACTCCAACATTCATTATTCCAAGTCAAGAAAGTACTGCCTATTGCAATACCTTTGCACAGTCAATGATCAGATAAAAAAAAAAAAATAGGCATGGCACAGCTAGGCCTCCTGCACCCCCACAGAATTCCTCTTTCCTATTATATCACAATATTAGACATTAAGGACTGCTTTTTCCAGGTTCTCCTAGCACAAAACATTAGGAAATACTTTACCTTTATAGTCTGGGAGAGAAAATATGCATAAGCCTGTAAAGAGATAAAAATAGATATATATCTCCCACAAGGAATGAAAAACAGCCCTACTCAGCACCTATTGAACCAAGAGGACAACAGGGGAAATCCCTGCAGTCTTCATCACCCTGAAAAATCCAGTCTCTGAATACCCCAAACTATAAATTCCACCCCAACACCAACCTACCCTATCACCCAACAACCTCAAGAGCTACCAGAGACTCAGTACCTATTG
The DNA here is from genome assembly GCA_004025045.1 of Sigmodon hispidus. Classification (NCBI taxonomy): domain Eukaryota; kingdom Metazoa; phylum Chordata; class Mammalia; order Rodentia; family Cricetidae; genus Sigmodon; species Sigmodon hispidus. The sequence goes on from PVIH01000752.1 coordinate 181,013, forward strand.
AAACCAGAAGTGAGTAATACCTTACCCAGCCTGGAACACAATGCCTGTAACCCACCTCTACCCATCTCTCCTCTAAATTCAGCGTAGCAGGGAAAACCTCTGAAGACCAGAACCCCCTAGTAAAATCCAGTTCCCTGGACACACTCAGCTACAAATTCCATCCCAACCCCCAATCCACCCTACCATCTGGTGACCTCAGTAGTGAGTTGAGACTCACAGTTCCCCAGTACTTATTGGATCAAGAGCTACTACACAAAATTCATAGTTCCTTAGTAACTACTGGATCAAGACACTACCTGAGACCCAGAGTTGGTCAGTACCTATTGGATCAAGAGGGGGGCCTGAGATCCAAAATTTAACAATACCTATTGGAATAAGAGTCCCTATAAAATCAAGAAGGCCTTCTAGATCAAGCTCTCATATTAGACCAAACAAGGATCCCTGAGACACAGAAGCAGCCAACTCTTACTAGATCAAGAAGAGGTCACTGTGACACAGAATATACTACTTCCAAATGGACAAAAAGCTCAGATTGTAACAAGAAAGTCTTCCTGAAACACAGACATAGCCAGAACAGATTACACCAAAATCAGCTCCCTGAGATACACATAAATCCTACATTGATACAAGAAAGCAATGGGCAGACACTAGTGCAAAAGTACATATAACAACCTCAAGAACAATAATGCACCACAAGAATTGTTGGTTCTACCACAACAATATCTGATAAGGACAATGCAAGAGAATCACAAGAAAACAGCCTTACAAACAACTTTATGAAGATTAAATATAAGTCTTAAAAGAGGAAATAAAAACTCTCTTAAAGAAATAGAAGAAAGAACAATGAAAAAATTGGAAGTAATTAACAAATCCTTGAAAGAAAATAAAAAAACAAGAAAAAACAATTAAACAGGTGAAGATAACATTTCAAAATTTAAAAATTAAAATAGAAGAAATAAGACACAGCAAACCAAGAAAATGCTGAAAATAGAAAAATCTGAAAAACAACCTGGAACTACAAATACAAGCATAACAGAATGCAAAAGATGGAACAAAGTATCTCATACCATAACTTATATAACACCATGAAAAGACCAAACCTAAGAAAAATAAGAATAAAACGAGAATACCAGCTCAAAGGCATAGAAAATATTCTAAGCAAAATCTTAAAACTTTTCCAATATAAAGAAAAAATGTGCCTATAAAGATACAAGAAGCTTACAGAACACCAACTAGACTAGACTCCCCAGCCCCTCCCCCCAAATTCTGTTCACCACATAATAACCAAGCCACTAAATCTAAAGAATAAAGAAAGAATGTTGAGATCTGCAAAGAAAAAATATCAAGCAACTTATAAAAGCTGACCCATCACAATAACACCAGACTACTCAATGGAAACAATGAAAATCAGAAAGTCCTGATCAGATGTTATACATACACTAAGCAACTATGATTGCTAATTCAGACTACTATACCCAGCAAAACTATCAATCACTGTACATGGAGTAAACAAGATATTTCATAACAAAACCAGATTTAAACAATACCTATTCACAGACTGAGCCCTACAGAAAGCACTAGAGGAAAAACTCCAACCTAAAGAAGTTGAATACACCTCTAAAACCACAAGCAATAGATAATATAGAATAAAAACCCAAAGAAGGGAAACACACACACACACACACACACACACACACACACTATCACCAAAAATAATAGGAACTAACAATTACTGGTAATTAATATCTCTTAATATCAAAGGACTCAATTCACCTATAAAAAAAGTCATAGGTTAACAAAATGGGTACAAAAACAGAATTGATTCTTCTGCTGCAGACAAGAGACACATCTCAACTTCAAAGACAGACACTGCCTCAGAGTACAGGGTTGGCAAAAGACTTTCCAATCAAATGGACGTAAAAAACAAAACAAGCTGATGTAACTACCATAATATCTAAAAAACAGACTTTAAACTAAAATCAATTAAAAGAAATAAGGATAGACATTACTTACTTAGCTCAGGAGAAAAAACCCATCAAGATGAATTCTCAATCCTGAACATTTATGCCCCCCAAAACAAGGGCACACACACACACACACACACACATACACACACATATATAAACCTTTACTAAAGCTTAAATTTTACATCAAACCCCATGCATTAACATTGGGAGACTACTGCTACCTGAATTTCATCAATAGATAGGTCTACCAGACAGAAGCTTAACAGAGAAATAAGGGATCTAACAGATGTTATGTATCAAATGGATGTAATAGACATATAGAAAATATACATACAACCCAAACAAAAAGGAATATACCTTCTTCTCAGCACCATATGGAACTTTCTCTAAAATTGAGCACATATTAGGTCATAAAGCAAATATGAATAGATAAAAAAATGAGAGTAGCTGCTTATATCCTGTCAGAGCACTGTGGAATAAATTTAGAATTCAAAAACAACACAAACCACAGAAATCCTAAAAACTCATGGAAACTGAACATCTCTCAGTTGGACTACCTGTGGGTCAAGGAAAGTAAATCAAAGACTTCCTAGAATTTAATAAAAATGAATACACAACATATCCTAACTTATAGGACACAATAAAAACAGTGCTAAGAGGAAAGTTTATAGCAGTAGGTACCTACATGAAAAATCTAGATAAGGAGCTGGAGTGATGGCTCAGAGGTGAAGAGCACTGACTGTTCTTCCGAAGGACCTGAGTTCAGTTCCCAGTACCCACATGGCACCTCACAACTGTCTGTAACTTCAGTTCTGTGGCAAAACACTAATGTACATAAGAGAAATAAAGAACACCCTAGATAAATCTCACAAAAGAGATTTGATAGCACAGTTGAATATTCTAGAATAATTTGTAGCAAACTTATCTAGAAGGAGTAGACAACAGGAAATAGGCAAACTTATAGCTAAATTCAATAAAATTGAAACAAAGAGAACAATATAAAAATCAATGAACCAAAGAGTTCAAAATAGATAAATCCTTATTAAAACTAAACAAAAGGCAGATAGAGAATATCCAAATTAGCAAAATCAGAAATGTAAAGAGGGATATAACAAGAAACACCCAGGAAATCCAGAGAATCATTAAGTCATACTTTGAAAACCTGTACTCAACTAAACCAGAAAACCTAAAAGAAGTGGACAGATTTCTAGACAGTTACTACTTAACAAACTTAAATCAAGACCAAATAAAGGACTTAAATAGACCTATAATCACCAAGGAAATAGAAACTTTTATTAAAAGTCTCCCAAGCCAAAAGTCCAAGGACAGTTGGTCTCAGTGCAGAATTCTACCAGACATTAAAAGACCTAATACCAGTACTTTTCTAATTGTTCCATACAATAGAAAACAAAGGCACATAGCCAAACTCTTTTTTATGAAACTACAGTTACCCTGATACCTCAGCGACACAGAGATGCAACAAAAAAAGAGAATTATGGGACAAACTCTCTTATGAACATTTTTATAAAATAATAAAATACTGGCAAACTGAATTTAAAAACATATTAAAAATCATCCTCCATGATAAAGTAAGCTTCATTCCAGAGATGCTGGGATGGTTCAACATACAAATACTGACAATATCATCCATCATAGAAACAATCAGAAAGAAAAATAAACACATAATCATCTCCTTAAATGCTGAAAAAGCCTTTAACAAAATCTAACACTCCTATATTATAAAAGTCCTGGAGAGATCAGGAATGCAGGGAAAATACCTGAACACAATAAAGACAATATACAGTAAACTGCCAGTAAACATTAAGTGAAATAGAGAGAAGCTCAAAGCAATCTCACTAAAATCAGGAACATGACCAAGTTGTCCTCTCTCCTATACCTATTCAATATAATTCTTAAATTCTTAGCTAAAGTAATAAGATAGTTAAAGGAGATCATGGGGATACAAATTAAAAGAAGTCAAACTATCACTATTTGCAGATGATGTGATAACATAGATACATGATCTCCAAAATTCTACTAGGAAATTACTATAGCAGATTAACACCTTTGTCAATGAAGACAGGCATAAGATTAACCAAAAATAAATAAATAGATAAACAAACTAACAAACAGCCTTCTTATACAAAAATGATAACAGAGTTGAAAAAGAAATCAGGAAAACATTCTTTACATTATCTGCAAATAGCACTAACTCTATTGGTCAGTAACTCTAAAGTGGCATACCTGTTTTACAGGAACTTTAATTCATTGAAGAAAGAAATTGAAACAGATATCAGAACATAGAAAGATCTCCCATGCTCCTAGATAAGTAAGATCAACATAATAAAAATGGCAATCTTATGAAAAGCTATCTGTAGATTCAATGAAATCCCCATAAAAATCCCAACACAATTTTTTTTACTGACCCTGACAGAACAATACTCAACTTCATATGGAATAACAAGAAACCCTTCATTGCGTATTAAATGCTTTTTAATAGTAGATCTTTGGGAAGTAACATCATCCCTGGCTTCAAATCCTACTATAGAGCTACAGTAAAATAAATAAATAAATAAATAAATAAATAAATAAATAAATAAATAAATAAATAAATAAATAAATAAAATCTTGGTACTGGCATAAAAACAGACTTATGGATCAATAAAATTGAATTGAAGATGTCAACATTAATCTACACACCTATCAATGCCTGATATTTTACAAAAAGACCAAAAATATACAAAGGGAAAAAGATAGCATCTTCAACAAATGGTGCCAGCATAAATGGATGGTGATATGTAGAAAAATGCAAATACATCCATGTCTATCACCGTGCACAAAACTCAAGTCCAAGTGGATCAAAGACCTCAACATAAACCCAGTAACACTGAACTTGATAGAAAAAAAAAAGTGGAAAATACCATTGAACATATTAGCACAGGTGACCCCTTTTCAAATATAATACCAGTAACATAGACACTAAAAACAAAAATTAATAAATGGGCCCTCCTGAAACTTAGAAGCTTTTTGAAGGCAAAAGACATAGTCAATAAGACAAAACAACAGCCTACAGAATGGAAAAGGTTTTCACCAACCCTACAAGTGACAGGGGACTGATCTCTAAACTATATAGAGAACTCAAGAAACTAAAGCTTGAAACCCTAAATAAACCAAGATGTTGTGCTAGTACATTATGTAAATGATTTGTTTTGGCTTTTCTGATTCACCTTTTTAATAACATATTGTTAAGTCAATGCTATAAGATCTGGCTTCCTTTAAGTTAATTTTGACACCAGATAAGATCCAAATAGTACCTTCCTTTATATTCTTGGACTTTATTATTGCTAAAAATGTTTGCCTTTTGTCCTTCAAACTTTCAGAACTACAACAATTATGTGTACTGATAAATTGGCTTAAACTCTTCCTACCAATTCCACAACAGGAAATAAAGAAACTATTCTCACATTTAAAGGGATTTACTTGCCCCTCTCAGAACGTCAAGCTCAGGAATGGGGTGAAAATGTTCTAGAAAAGGCTCTTATTGTACTATTTACTGTCAGCATGAGTCACCCTTTTTGGCTATAATCTTGTGAACACTTAGAATATTCCTGGCGGTACTCTAGAGAGCTGTGAATTAATTAGTCAAGTCAGATTTACATAAATTTCCTTCTAAATTTGATCAAACATTTTAAATGGGATAAAGGCGTAACTGCCAGATTGAAGGACTCATGGAAGAGAACCTGTTAAGTTAATTTTTCCATTATCCTTAAAAAAAAACACAGATTCTATTTCTTTTCAAGAGATGGTTACTGGTTTTACAACAATTCACAACCATTTGACAAAGAGTCGAATACTAGAGGAGCTTCTGATGTTCCCAATAGAGATATCCATACTCTCATTATCATTATCTAAGCCCATTCTTCATGAAATCACCATAGCCTTCTCAGATGCCAACAAGACTAAGTATGCAATATTGATTCAGAGAAAGAAGACAAAACATATGCTATTCCAAATTCTTTTCTCTACAGCTGGAGGAGTTATTGGCACTTTTCAAAATCCTAGTGAAATGTCAAAATGAGACTATTAAGTCTTTTCTGGTGGTATGTTGTACAGGTGACAAGAGGGTTGCCATTCTCAAGGGTTCAGGATGCTCTAAATACAATAGCCAATACCATGCCCTTAATACAAGATGTTTTGAAGCAAAGAGTTAAGCTCTGATATTTACCATATATTTAGTCACATTCCAAAATACCATCTTGCCCAAGGGGAATGAGATAACTGATGACATCATTTTAATAGCAGCTATAGATTTACAAGAACAAACTAGAGTGCTACACCAGCAATTTCATTTGTCATCACAGAGCCTGCACAAACTGCTCACAGAATTTCCAGTTTTGCAATGCAAATAAATATCTATCAAGAAGTTGTGCCACATTTGGGCTCCTCCAAAGAGCAGGGGTAAATTCCATAAGCTTATTGCCCAATGCTACATGGCAAAAGGATATTACTCATTATGTACCATTTGACAATTTAAGATATGAACATGTAACAGTGGATACCTGCTTGGGCTTTGTGTATGCCCTAGCCTTAGCTAGAGAGTAGGGTCCTAATGTTATTAAGATACTCAAGTCAACAATTCTAGTTATATGTATGCCTTGGAACCTTAATACTAACAATGATCCTGCTAATGTGTTTGATGATTTTGAGAATTCATAGAAAATATTCCATACCAAAATACTCAAAGCAATCCCCCTAAAATCAGGAACTAGACAAGACTGTCCCCTCTTGCCCTTACCTATTCAATATAGTACCCGAAGTTCTAGCTAAAGCAGTAAGAGAACAAGATTAAGGGGATGCAAATTGGAAAAGATGATGAGAGTGTATACATAAGTGACTCACAAAATTCTACCAGGGAACTTCTAGAGCTGATAAACACCTTCAGCAATGTAGCAGAATACAAGATTAACTCAAAGAAATCAGTAGCCCTCCTATAAATTAAAGATAAAAGAGCTGAAAAAAGAAATAAGGGAAACATCACCCTTTATAATAGCTGCAAAGAGGATTAAATACCTTGGTGTAACTATAACCAAAGAAGTAACAGATCTATTTGACTAAAACTTTAAATCACTGAAGAAAGAAATTGAAGAGGATATCAGAAAATGGAAAGATCTCCCATGTTCCTGCATAGGTAGGATCAACATAGTAAAAATGGTAATCTTATCAAAAGCAATCTACACTTTCATTGCAATTCCCATCAAAATCCCAACACATTTTTTTACAGACCTTGCAAGAACAATATTCAGTTTCATTTGGGATAACAGGAAAGCAAGGATTGCCAAAACAATTTTGCTCAACAAAAGAACCTCAGGAAGCATCACCATCCCTGACTTCAAGTTATACTATAGAGCTACAGTAATAAAAACAGCCTGGTACTGGCATAAAAACAGACTTGTGAATCAATGGAATTGAACTGAATACCACAACATTAAACCACACACCAATCCTTGTCAAAATTCTGATCCTTGACAAAGAGGCCCAAAATATTCAATGGAAAAAGAGATCGTATTTCAACAAATGGTGTTGGCATAACTGAATGGTAATATGTAGAAAAATCAAATAGATCCAAATCTATTATCCTGCACAAAACTCAAATCCAAGTGGATAAAAGACTTCAACATAAACCCAACTGCACTGAATTTGATAGAAAAGAAAGTGGGACATACCCTCCAACGCATTGGCACAGATGGCCACTTCCTAAATATAATATCAGCACAGACACTATGAACAACAATCAATAAGTGGGACCTCATGAAACTGAGAAACTTCTGTAAGTTATGGACACAATAAGACAAAATGACAGCCTACAAGTGACAGAGAACTGATCTCTAAATATATAGAGAGAACTGAAGAAACTAGAGCCTGAAGTCTTAAATAACCCAATTAAAAATGGAATTTAGAACTAAAGACATAATTCCCAGCAGGAAAATTATAAATGGCTGAAAGGCACTTGAAAAAAATGTTCAACATCTTTAGCCATCAGAAAAATGCAAACCAAAACAAACTTGAGATGCCACATTACACCAGTCAGACTTACTAAGATTAAAAACACAGATGACTGCCTCTGCTGGAGAGGATGCAGAGCAAGGGGAACACTCCTCCATTGTTGGTGGGAGTGTAAGCTTGTTCAGCCACTCTGGAATGCAATATCGCAGTTCTCTGAAAACTAGAAATCAATCTCCCAAAGAATCCAGGAATACCACTATTGGGCATAAACCCTAAAGATATGCACACCAAAAGCATTAGCTCAACTATGTTCATAGCAGCATTATTCATAATAGCAAGAACTTGGAAACAACCTAGATGCCCCTCAACTGAAGAACAGATTAAAAAACTGTGGTACATCTACACAATGGAGTACAACTTAGCAGTAAGAAAAAAATGATATCCTGAAATTCACAGGAAAATGGATGGACTTAGAGAATATCCTCCTGAGTGAGGTATCACAATCCCAGAAAGATAAGCAGGGGATGCACTTACTCATTAGTAGACTTTAAACAAAAAGGAAAGAACACCCAAACTGCAAACCACAACCATTGATCATCTTGGGATCCGAAGCACCTTGGATTGGCACCTTGGAGCCCATTCTGTCCAGAGGAACACCTAACCCTGTCTTGGTATTAAGAATTAGGTATGAGGAAATTGGACTTACCTGGAGTGAATGCTGTACTAATCCCCGTTGGGACTTTCTGCCCTTTCTGGGAAGGAGATGAGGGGATGGGTAGAAGAGAGAGTGACCAGGAGGGGTCAGGAGGGGCAAGGGAGTTTGAACAAGGAGTTACATAGATAGAAAAAATGTGACTTTATTCTATAAAAATAAATTTGAAAAATATTCTGTCAAGTGTGGTAGCACATGTTTTATTAATCCTAGCACTCGGGAGGCAGAGACAGGCAAAACTCTGTGTTTGTGATGAGTATGGTCTACAAAGCAAGTTACAACACAGCAAGGGCTACATTGGGAAACCCTGTCTTAAAAAACGAACAAGCAAATGAATATTTTTTTTAAAAAAAAAAAAAGGGAAAAAAAGGTAATACTTCATACCAAAGGGATTTCATACAATCCCCAGGACCAGGCCATGTTAGAAAGAACTAATAGGACCCTTAAAGAGCTCTTGAAAACCATCAGAGAAATGCAAATCAAAACAAGTTTGAGATATCACCTTATATCTGTTAGAATGGCCAAGATTAAAAACACAGATAACAGCCTATGCTGGAGAGGATGTGGAGTAAGGAGAACACTCCTCCATTGTTGGTGGGACTGTAAACTTGTTCAACCACTTTGGAATGCAGTAAGGTGGTTTCTTATAAAACTTGGAATCAATCTCCCCAAGGATCCAGCAATATCACTCTTAGGCATATACCCTAAAGACATCCATTCACACCCCAAAAGCACTAGTTCAACTATGTTCATAGCAGCAGTATTTGTAATAGCAAGAACTTGGAAACAACCTAGATGCCCCTCAACTGAGGAATGAATTAACAAACTGTGGTATATCTACACAATAGAGTACTACTCAGCAGTAAGAAAAAAATGATACTTTAAAATTTGCAGACAAATGGATAGATATGGAGAATATCATCCTAGGGAGGTATCACAATCCCAGAAAGAGAAGCAGGGGATGTGCTCACTCATTAGTAAACTTTAAATATATATATATATATATAATATTATATATATATAATAAAAGAGAGAGATGTCATTGTACACAAGAACTCAAGCAGTTGAGATAAGGGCATTTTCTTGCCCAGTATCTAACTTTTATCACAAAAAGATTAGCTCCATATTGAGTTTCTTCAATCCCCATCATCTTCTCTGAAGTAGATTGGTGCTGCCAGGAACAGATGTCTCATTGTCATAAAAATAATAAGGACCTATTGTTAGTGTGAGCCTGCCTGCAGAGGGGCCATGCTTGGGGTGTGTCTTCATGATCAGCCTTTAAAGTGCCCCACCACGTGACAGACACTCTCCTTCTCCTCTGTTCCCTCTCCTCCTCCCTCTTTCTTTATTTCTTTCTCTCTTCCCTTTCCCCATGCTTTCTTTTAATAAACCTAATATGGGTCCTTGGCAGCATGCTAGATTGTCCAAGTGTTCTTCCACATGCAAAATACTAACACCTATGCTATTAAATTTTCTTAAATGTCATAGTCTGTAGATCTCTGAAGTGTTTGGACCTATCCATCTAAAATATATCAGATTGACCTTGAAATTATATCTAATATGAGAATAAGTTTGATTGTAATGTCTAACTACTAACTTGCATTTCTTTATATTCTAATTAGTTGTCAATAATAAATTTCAAGGACTAGCATTTTGCATTATGTTCTTAGATGAACTGTATAGATGCAATATCTTGAACAAACTTAGAAATATATATACAATAACAGAATTAATCTCAACTTTATATCAATATACATAATTTGCATACAATATAAAAAATCTAATCCAATGTAAAATATTTAAAACTAGTAATTGCTTTTTAAAAGTAGTTTCAATAATTTATCTTTTTATGGTATATCTGTCCATTATGCTGAGCTCATCTGAGATGAGGCCAACAAAGTTAGGCAATACACAGTAGCTCCCACTGAGCATGTCCCATATAATAATAAAAATGAGTAGATATCTGAAATGACTAAGTTCTAACAGGCTTAAGGGCCAGCTGGCCCACACCAGTAATAAAAGCATGTACATAACATACTTCCTGAGAACCAACCTGGGTCTGCCTGAGGGCTTTGATAATGGTGTGCATTTTCTAGTAATTTCTAGAACCCATTTTCTAGTAATTTCTTAAGCAAGAATGGACACAAGGTATTTTAAATGCATATGAAAGCAATTTTTGAGAACTTCTAGGCCTAAACAGAATCTGTGTTCTCTTATATTGATTAGTGGCTTAGCTCTCTATAAATACTAGATTAGAAATTACTTTCTTCAGTAATTTGAACATACCCATATATTCCTGTGTATTTCCATGCTGGAATTAAGAAATCTCAAGATAATCTTCAAATCTTTTAATCTATATGTATTATTAGAATAATAAAATATTTCATTTCTAGTTATTTTTCTGCTTTTATTGCAAAGATACACATAATATATAAACTTTTCACCTCTCATGTTCTTTATTTTCTTTAGATTTGTTTATTTTATTTTACATTTATGAATGTTTTCCTGTATGCCATATATGTGCTTTCAGAGGCCAAAATAGGGTTTTGGATTCCTTAGGACTGACGTTTTACTTGATTGTGAGCTATCATATAGCTGCTAAGAATTGAAAACATGTCTTTTCATGAACAACATATGCTCTAAACCACTGAGCCATCTCTCCAATTTTCTTTCACGTTCTAAGGTTTTGCCTCCCATAAATTCAGAGATTTTTGAAGATAATAGCAGGGCTGTGTGTGTGTGTATGTACATGCTCACACATATATGTCCATATGTCCCTGTCTGTACACAGCATGTAGACACAAGAAGATAATCTTGCATATCATCTCTAATCATTCTCACTATATTATTTTTTGAAATATTTTTACATTTATTTATTTACTGTATATAAGGATGGCACTGATATACATATGCATATGCACACAGGATGAGATTCATGTGAGATGGTCAGAGAAAATTTTGTGGGAGTTGTTTCCCCCTTGCTGTGCATGTTCTAGTGTCTTACTCAGCTATCAGGCTTGGCAGCAATTGCCTTATTTTTTTTTTTTTTTTTTTTTTTTTTTACCTGCTGAACTGTCTCAGATGTCTCAACATTAAGGCAGAGTCCCTCCATGACCCTCAGTTGCTTGATTTGACTTGCTGGCTGGCCAACAAGCCTTCGGATTGTCCTGCCTTCAGCTACCCAAGACCATGCTTTTATATTTTGATGTAGGTTGTAAGAATCCAACTCATATCAGTGTCTAATAAAATTTCATTTCTTTTATCTTTTTCAATATTTGATGTTATGGTTGTGAACCTAGAATGTAATGACTGAACCATTTAACTATAACCCACAGAACAACAGAGCATGAGTGTAGACTATGTGACTAGAGGATACAGATTAATCTTGTTGGGAAAGAGAAATAGAATAGATAATTATGGATGGATAGGGTGTGCTAGAACGGGAGGACCAAGTGGGAGGAGGGAAGAAAGAGAGGTATGAGGGAGAAAATATACGGAGTGTCAGCTAAATTAAGGGGTACTATGAAAACACAAGAAGCCCCACATAATGTAGAGACAGAGTCCCAGTTGGTCATCAATTGTAACCAAATAGAGTAAATGAAGCTTTCTGGACTGGGACTGGGTTACATCAATTGAGTTTTTCGTCAAAGGGGACCTGTAGAAATTCCCTTAAAGAATGCTGGCTGTTGCCAGGGCAATATGGTGCTGTCCATAAACTGAAAGAAAAGCAAGTTCCACTGCTTTTGCTTTCTGTCAGTTACACATTGACTAACCATAGAGAGTGGGCTGGTGCCTACGTAGAGCCTTCACCTCTGTATTCTACTGTCTTTGGTAAAGGAAGGTACTCTATACATTAACAAAAGAGAAATAAATGTAAAGACCAAGTCAGCCACAAACTCTTAAATCTATGGTGGTTTCCTTCCTGTAAGATATGCTAGGGTGATGGTGGCACTAAGCTCATGGGCATAACCAACCAATATCTGATTTGACTTAAGGCCTGCCTCTATAGATGAAACCCATACCCAAAAATGTTTGCGTGACCAAGAACCAGAATCTAGATAGCCCAGGGAACTAGAGTAAAATCAAGTAATAGTAGTCTAAAAAACCAACCAACAAACAAACAGAAAAACTAAAACATAGTAATAAATGACTCTACGTGGCATTCTAAAATACTCATAGATTGGTGCCTGTTTTCTCCATTACTAGAGAAGATTTCTTCTACAACAGCTGGAAACAAATACAGAGACTCATAGCCAAACATTAGGCAGAGAGGGAAAGACTTGGTAACACTCAAGCCTAAACAGAATGTTTCTATCAAATACTTACTCCAGGGCTTAGGAAACTCTGCAGAAGAGAGACAGAAAGAGGATAGGAGCCAGAATGGATGGGGGGCACACAGGAAAAAAGGCCTGCTAAATCAACATGATCAAAGCTCATATGAATTCAGAGACTGACGTATTGGGGAATTATTTACTAGCAATTGATTATATAAAGGATTAATATTTATTAACGTTTTATATAGTCACTTCACTGATACAAAATTGAACCTTAAAAAAATTCTCAGAGAGTTGAACTGTTCCATGCAGGAAAGGTATCAATCCTCTCTTTGAGAACACAGGAAAAAAACAGGGCAGGCATGCAGCATGCAACTGGGTCTTTAATGGGGCCTGACTACACTCCATCCAGGGTCCTCAAGACCCCAAAGCTACAGTTCTAGGTCCCCCATAATAAGGCCTAAATTTCACCACATTTCCCCCTTTTGTCTAACCAAGAAAGTCTTAAATGTAAGTATAAGATTATATACAACAGATATACAATAGAAATAATTATAAAATATTGTCTAAGTGAGGAACAGGCACTAATATAAACAAGGTCAAACTACAACTAACAAACAACAAACATAAAGTATATCTTAAATGTCTAGAATATTGGTAAGTGGCAATATATGTAAGTTGTTTATCTTGAATAATATAAATCTAATATTTGAATGTTTTTAGCTAAGATATGAGATTGTAGTAACCTTGGCTATTTAGTCTTTAACCACATCAAAGACCTGAGAAGAAAAATTTATTACTTGAATAAGCTGGAATCATAAGAGAGCTTTTAAAATTTAGGAAAGAACAGCAACAGTTGCAAAGTTGGAGTATTTCTATTTTTTTGGATATAGGCCTGGGATATTTGACAGATCTCTTAAGGAGTAGGGTGTTTTGAGAAACTGTCTTGTCCTGGCAGGTTTTAGTAGTCTCCATTTTTTATTTTGTCTGGATTGGACAATGTGTTTCTTGTCAGTAACTGACGCAAGGGAAGATTTTTGCCCAATAGGCCATTGTCTGCCAAGGAAGACAGACTATTTGTGGAGTTTTTCTGTATGCTGTGAATATCATTCATTAATAAAGAGACTGTTTGAGCCTATAGCAGGGCATCTTAAAAAAGAAGCAAGAAATCTAAACATAGATAAAGAGAAAAGAGGGCAGAGTCAGACAGAGATGCAATCCAGCCACCCAAGAAACAAGATACAAAAAAAAAAAAAAAAAAAGAGATAAGCCGCAGACCACATGGCAAGACAGATTAATGAAAATGAATTAAGATGAAAAAACTAATTAACAATAAGCCCTATGCATAGATTAAACAACATATAATCAGTATGTATCTAAGTCATTTTGGGGGACGAAACAGCTGCAGTCAAGTCTGTACTTTAGGGCTAGGCCAAAAACTCATGTTACACTGAAGCCTCATGTACAGAACCTGCTCGGCTCTGTACCATTCATTCCTTTGTGCAAATATTATGGCTTCTGGTTTAGTGTTTTTATGTGATTCTCAAGTGTGAGAATGAATGATTCTCTGATTCTTTTACCTTCTCTTGGACTATTTTCCTTCTGTTTTATTCTCTAATCTAATTCCAATGTTAGCTTTTGTTTTATCTTATTATATATTATTTCACTGTATTTTATCACTATCTCTTAGAAACCTGCTCTGAATGAGAGATGGAAAGGGAGTAGATCAAAATGGGAGGGAAGTTGGGGAATGACAGGGAGAAGTACAAGACTGGGAAACCGTAATCAAAATATATTATGCAAAAAAGAATATATTTTCAATAAAGTGGAAGAGACATTTTTATGTCTTATACAGTGGTCACTTCTCCTGACTTTTGCGGTTGACTCAGAAATATAGCTGCACAGACTTCTGCCCCACCAAGGAGAATCTGTCATTTAAATTTCCTTATGAAATTTACTGTTTTTACTTCCACTGATTGAGAACTTTCAATAACATTCGCTTCCATGATTTTTCTCTGGCATCATGAAGGCATTTTTAAAACAAGCATTGGCTATGTATATGAACAAACAAAAATTTGTATGTTCTAAGCACTGTGCATGAACACAAAGGCTAGAGAAACCATTCTTGTGTATCAGAAGGCTTTTTTTCTTTTTATAATCACTTGACCTTTAATTTTTTTATATTTGTATTAATTCTTTGAGAATTTTATAAGATGTATTTAGATAATTTAACATTTTATTAAAGTCATCAAATATTGGTGTCACTGGGTATACATTGTGGTACAGGTCATGTACTTGAGAGGAAGACTCAGAATAGTTCTTATAAAATTCAAAACATGTCAGCTCCCATTCTCAGAGTGAGAAAATTACAGCAAAGAGAAGAATCTTTTTATTTTCAAAATGTCTGCTTTTAGACAAGTTTTTGTATTTCACTATGCTTATTATCCCAGAATCAAAAAGTTTATAATGAAAACCTAAAATGTGCACTTCTCTTTTTAAATTGAATGCAGGAGCAGTTGACAGAGCAGTTTGCGACAGAATCTCAGAAAATGTTCTCTTTGTAGTTCCCTGGTTTCTCCAGTTGCACTATGACCTTTTCCTTTTTCTTTAAATAGACAGATAAAGCTATCAAAAGAGAAAGTCAACTTAATTCTCATCAGTATCCCTTTCTACAGACAATGAACTTGAAATTCCTTTACTTTCCTTGGTGGAATCATTTGTTTTTAGTCTGGTGTGTTCTACTCCTTATACTGGCATTGGTGTTTATAGCTGTTTCATAGTTTCACTGACAATGTGGTTAAGAGATCTGTACTTTTTTCCGGGAAAAAATTCATAGAACAATAATTTTCAGTTGATATTTTATGTAATCAAAAATAAAGTGGTTGGTTAAAAATAAGTCTAGTAAGATGGCTCAGTAGGAAAAAACACTTGCTGCTAAACTTAATGAAAAGAGTTTTGATACTGAAACTCAGATACAGGAAAAGGAAAACTGACTCCTGGCAGTTGTCTCCTGATCTGCCATGGTGTGCAGGTGTGTGTGTGTCTGTGTGTATGTGTGTGTGAATGTGTGTATGAGCGTGTGTGAGTGTTTATGTGCATGTGTGTGTGTGTGTGAATGACTGAGTGTGAGAGTGTATGCATATGTGTGAGAGTGTGTGTGTGCACATACACCCATGCAGGCATAAATGAGTAAATAAAAATAAATTGAAACAAATACATAATTTGGAAAGCTAATAATCTAAAGATTTTACAAAACTAATAAAAACCTACTGCTATACTGACCTATCTAAACTCATTACCTTTAATTCCAAGTTATATAAAAGAAATGTTTTATCATACATTGGGATCTTTTATTTACCAGTAAATTAGCCATTCTGAAACAGATACATCCAGGAGAAAAAAAGATTTGAATAAGTCAAATTCTTTGGAATGTTGTAGCCTTTCTCAAACCTTAATTCTTTGACAGACACACACTATCCTGTATTAAAGTTATTGTTGTGTTAAAGATTATAGTGTTATAATATGACTTGCATACATGGCATGAACATGATCACTATTCGCCATATGTACAGGCAATGGAAATAGAGCTTTCAATAAGTTACAATGAGATGCAACTTATCAATTATGTTTTATATTTTACTTTTACCACTTGGAGACCTCTGGACCTTTTCCAAGCCTGTCTGGAAAGTACTTGCAGCTGCTAGTTGAACATGTAACTGAAACTGGGATGCATTGTGGTTAGGGTCATTTTAAATATAAATTACAAACAGGCTGAAGGCTTTTTATAGTCTGATTCTTAGGATTAAGGCAATATTATAAAATCAAGAAAGGCGTGAAACAGCTCGAACATCCTAGATTAACAGAAATTTCCCCTTCAAGTGTTTAATACATTTCCTAAACTTAAATACTTAATTTACATTTCTTCTAATTTCCTTTAGTGAGTATGTCTATATTTAGAAGACTTTTGGAATTTCTTGCTGATATAACATGAATATTGCTTATATATCCTAGGGCTTCTGTGAAATGTAAATAACTTTAAAATATTTTTTCAACTTATTGTTAATGTTCCAGTTCTGCCTAACTATTATAAAGATATTCACGGGGCTAAAATTACCAGAAGTCTGTCTTTTAATATCTGAGAACCTGGAATACAAGCTGTTTATTCTGTACTTTCTGGCTCTCAAACAACATTTACATTGTTTCATTCAATAATCAGGTCCACATTCCAGCAACTATGGAACCTAGGATATGTCTGAAGATTGCGATAAGGTTTCCTTGAAGCAATGCCAAAGAACTCACACTTATAAATATAGCTTATGTTTAGAGAATTCTATGCATTTAAAAGCATGATAAGAAGCCAACACTGGCTTTGTGTGTAAAGTCTTAAACAATTGAAATCTTTCCTAGTGATATTTCAAATTTCACTTTGAAAATCAAGTAACATTTGCCAAAAGTAATGTGACTTCTGAAAGATTTTCTGAGGTAGGTAGGTGATATAGCTCAGTGGTATGGAACCTAGCTAGCATGAGTGAGGACCTAAATCCAACAACCCACATTTCAAAAAACAAAAAAAACAAAAAACAAAAAACAAAAAGAGAGACAAAATGCCAACACTCAGGAAGACATGCTTCTCCACTATAATTTATAATTTATTTATCCTTAAAAGCTATTGTCTTAGTCTTGACAACAGTACAAAAGCAGTATGCATTCTTTGTCAATCCACAACGCGAATTTAAAAAGGGTGCTGACCAGGCAGAGAGTACCTCTACCAGTTTATGTTGAGAAAACAACTTCTTTCTTGTATTGTTAATTGACAATAATTTGGTGCATTTGTGAGGTTACATTTGTAATGTTTTGACATCTGATTGCATTGTGAAAATAGTCCAACTAATTATCATATCCATCACCTCTTTAACATGTTACTGTGTGTGTGGTGAGAACTATAAATATGCTCTAGGCAATTTCAAAATATGCAATAATATTTCATTTTCCTTTGTTAGCATGTAGTACAGGGTGTCACCAAATCTTATTATTTCAGTGTATAATTGAAATACCTGTACATTTTGGTTGGAATCTTCATTTTCTCTCCTTTCCCACTCTGGCCTATACAATCACATCTTTAAGGCCCATTTTGATGCTTCCATATATAGATGAGATCACTAGAGTGATTTTTTTTTTAGTGTGGCTTAAAAAAAATGTGGCTATAGCATTACAAAAAGTCTTTAATGCTCTACAAATCATAGAATTTTCTTCCCTTATAGTGCTGTAGTTTTCTCTTGTGTGCATACTCCACATTTTTTTAATCCATTGGTGAATAGTTGGACTTCTGCCACTAAGAAATGAAAACAACCCATGAGTAATGCTTAATTATACAAGAGAGTGCAGCTATCTTTTTTGATGTATCAATTTCAATTTCTCTGAATTTTTTTACCCAGAAATAATGTGAGATCCTATTATAACACTATTTTTAATTTTCTGATAACTTCCATACACTTTTTTACAATAGCTGTACTAATTTGCATTCCTATCCACTATATAGAGTTGTTCCACTTTCTGCATTTTGGTTCATGTTTTTCATTATTATTTTAAAATAATTACATACTTTTTATTTTTAATAAAAATATGTTTACATCGTTTTCTTCATCTCTTTCATCCCACCAACACCTTCCATATGTGTTTCTCATCTTACTCTCTCTCAGATTCATGCCTCCTTTTTCTCTTTTATTGTTACATGTTTGTATGTTTGTATAAATGCAAAAATACACACACTTACAACTTGCTAAGACCATATATCTTTACTATTATGTATATGATAATGTGCAGAGCTGAACAATTCATATTGGATAACCAATTAGGAAGTTCACTTCCTTAGAAGACAATGTTGCCTGTTTCCAGAAGTTTCTAGTTGTGAGTAGTTCTTTGTCAAAGAGTTGAGACCTGGTAAGATTTTCTTCACCACAATAGACTATCTATTGGAGTAACTATTGTTGAGGTACTGCATAGGTAGGCATATTGTTGAGATATCATAGATGTAGCTTCCTTGTTGCTTCTAGGAGATTTGACATAGTAGAACTTTTGGTCCTCTGACTCTTGCAATCTTCCCTAGCCCCTTTCTAGGAAATTTCCCTGAGCCTTAGGAGTAAGAGTTGCATTGTGTATGTGTGTGTGTGTTCAATGGGACTTGAAAATTCACAAACATTTGTTCTCTGCATTTATTGAGGAGTGACTTTCTGAAAGGTTTTCTGTCTGCTGCAAAGAGAAGTTCCTTTAATGAGATTAAGAGATATATTTATCTGTAGATGTAAGAATGTATTTAGAGTGTAGCTAGAAATTATGCTGGATTATTAAAGTGTAGAATAGGATCTTCCTTATGATTAATGGCCTCTCTAGAACTATGTACTTGTCTGGGATTCCAGTTCCAGGTACAGTTTCTCTCCTGGAAATAGGGTCTTAAGTTCAATTAGACAACTGTTTGTTACCACCAAGATGTGAGCAACACCACTGTGATTTATAGAAATCATAGCTGGGTAGGACTATTGATTATTTCCCTCTCTTGGCTGTTTGCAAAGGATCTTCTAATACTACAAGAGCTAGTGTTCAGGGAGGATGTTTTCAGCTCAAATTCTCCAAGTTTTCTGTACAAAACTCAAGGTGTATTCAGTTTTTTAGAAGTACCCAAGGGAAGCAGAAAAATAATGGCTTTGAGACCCACTAGCTGATGTGGTATGGAGAAAAGAATTATCTAATAGAGAGTGAAATCAAAGTTATTCTGTTGGGTCTCTCCTCTCCTGCATATGATGTAAAGAATGGCAGCAAAAATTTAGATGGAGAAGAGACTATTAATCATAAAATGATTTTTAAATATATTTAATTAGAATATAATTACATCTTCTTCCCCCTTTCCTTCCTTCAACTCTTTCCATATATGTCCCTTTAGCCACTCTCTTTCTCAAATTTATAGTCTCTATTTTTAATTGTGAATATATATGTATATATTCATAAAATAATTTATATGTGTGCATATATCCACATATGTATATCATCCTAAGTATATAAATACAACCTGCTCAGTTTATATTTTATTTCAAGATTGACCATTTAGTATAGTATTAACAAGTTGAGAACTATTCCCTAAACAAAAACTGTTTCTTCCATGCTCAATTTTCCTTTGTCTGAGGTTGGAGCCTCAGGTGATTTCCCTCTTCCTTATTTACATGCCTATTGATATGGACAGAATTCCTGTCTTGTTTAGGGAGTCATGTTGTGAAATTTGGGGGCTGAATTTCTCTGGCTTGTCTGAAAGACAAAAATCTCAGAGCATACTTCTTGTTTTGGCTCTTATAATCTTTCCACCCCATCTTCTGTTATGATTTATGATCTGAGATTTTAGTTTAGGAGTTGCAATGTAGGTTTGTTCGTTGGGGTCCACAAAGTCACTTGTTCTATTAAGGATGATAGGTTAATACTTTCTCTGATGGTCTCTGTCTGTTGAAATGAATATTTCTTTGGTAACGAATGAGACATATACTTACCTAGAAATATAAGGATTCACAATTATTATGTAGTTAAAAATTATGCTCATTTAGTAAAGTTGTATTTATAGATTCTCCTCCAAGCTACACTATTGCACTAGTCCAGTGTATCTGGTTATGTATCAAATACTAGGCAGGATTTCTTTCTTGTTGAATACATTTGAAGTCTAAATAAAGAGCTGTTCATCATCAATAGGGTTTGCATGCCACTATTGCACTCCTAAGTTTATCAGGAAAAGTTGGACTTTATTGTAGTTCATAGGCATCACATCTGTGTAGAACTATTGGTTGCCTCGGTTGGAAGCCTGCATGGTACCTTCTGGTGTGAAAGCTAGTCCTCAGGGAAAAAGTTTTCATGTCAGGTCCACCATCGAAAACCCAAATTTGGTTTCTGAAATACAAGATGTCTTCAGGATTAGGGGCTTGGATTCCACTTCTGGGAGATAACCAATGGCAACAACAATAGCCTACATTGTTTGAGGGAGTTTCTTGAACAGTCCTGCAGAACTCAAAAGTGGGCTTCTCATACCTAGTATTGGTATTCTTATTAGAAAATCTATGACTCAGCAGGGAATAACTATCAGCATAGATGGAAAATTTCCATTTACACTGTATATCTCTACACATTTATTTGTGTTAAATGTAATTTTAAGAAAGCAGGCAATAATATAATTACTTATGACTTTTTAAGAAATGCAAAGTAAGTTCTTAATACATAAAGACATCCATAAATTCAAATGAAGCTATCAGAAGACAAAATTGATAAAGCCCCAGGTGGAGTTTTGGAAGAAGAATATACTTGTACATGATAGCATTGCTTGATATTTTGTTGTGTTTGTTTTTACACAGAGCTATGTAAATTCTGTGATGTTGATATAAATTAAAAAATATGTCTACATCCATCTGTAGTTCTAATTCTGACATGTTTATATTATAACAAACATCCCTTGTTTACAGAGGATATAAGAATGTCCGACTGCCAGGTTAGATGGTTATTTAAAACAGTATATTTTTCTTGATAAGGCAGAACATATAGGTCCACAGATTCTATAATTTTAATATATACTGAAGACAAAATAACTTGGAGATATAATGAGATGGCTTCTGTCTTCATTTGGACTTTTAGATCTTATCCTGGTGCTTGGTTAGGAATCTCTGCCTGCTACTGCTTTTAGCAGTTACTGGTGGAAAGCTGTATGACAGCTAGGGTATTCACAAATCTGATTACAGAGGAAGGCCAGTTCAGGCACCTTCTCCACTATTGCTAGAAGTCTTAGCTGGGGTCATCCTATGGATTTCTGGGTGTTTCTCTAGCACCAGGTCTCTCCCTAAACCCATAATGGCTCCCTTTATCAAGATATCTCTTTCCTTGCTCTTCTCCTGTCCCTCCTGCAATTCAAGAAAATGCAAATCAGAATGACTCTGAGATACAATCTTATACCTGTCAGATTGGCTAAGATCAAAAACACTGATGACAGCCTATGCTAGAGAGGTTGTGGAGCAAGGTGAACACACCTCCATTGCTGGTGGGAGTATAAACTTGTACAGTCACTTTGGAAATTAATGTGACAGTTTCTCAGAAAATTTGGAGTCAATCTACTTCATGATTTAGCAATACCACTCTTATACCCAAAGGATACACATTCATACCACAAGGACATTTGTTCAATTATGTTCATGGCAGGATTATTTATAAGAGCCAGAACCTGGAATCAACCTAGATATCCCTCAACGCAAGAATGTATAAAGAAAATGTGGTACATTTATACAATGAAGTATTACTTAATGAAAAATAAAAAACAAAAAATAATATGAAATTTGTAGGGAAAAGGATATAACTAGAAAAAAAATCCTGAGTGAGGTAACCCAGACCCAGAAAGAAAAACATGGCATGTACTTATTCATAAGTGGATAATAGACATAAAGCAAAAGATAACCAGTCTACAATCAAGAACCCCATAGAAGCTAGGTAACAAGGAGGACCCTAAGAGAGAAATCCATGGGTCCCCTAGGAAGGAGAAATGGATAAGACCTCCTGAGTAAATTGGGAGCATGGGGATGGGGGAGAGTAAGGGAAGTTGAGAATTTCATACAAATTTTGTTTTGACCAAATTCACCCCTCGGTAGCTTCCTCTCCAGTTCTTCCTTTTCCTCCCTCTAACCACTTTCCCTTCACATTTGATGCTTTCTCTTTCTTTCTTTCTTTCTTTCTTTCTTTCTTTCTTTCTTTCTTTCTTTCTTCCTTCCTTTCTTTCATTCTTCCTTTCTTTAGTTCTTTCTCTCTCTCTTTAGTTCATTCATTCTCTCATTCATTCTTTCTCTCCTTTTTCCTGTCTTTTTTTTTAAATGTTTTTGTTAATCCTCTAGGTCCAGTCTGTGATGCCTTATATGTGTTCAGGTACAAGTTAATCATTCATGGGTCTTCCTCCAAATTGTCATCAGTCAGCCATCTCGCCTCAGACAGAGGTAGGTTTCTAGAACTCCTCCCTGGACTGAGCTTGTATTTTGGTTGCCTTGATCTTATAAACACCCTGTGCATTTGAGTTGCAGTTCTGTGCATTTGTGTGTGCCAGACTACTGTCATATACTGGCAAACAGTGTTTCACTGAAGACATCCACTGACACTGGTTCTTTTATTTGATTTTTATATCATTATGGATTCCTGAACTGTGGTAGAAGGGGATGTGATACCCCCTTTAAAGTTAAACACTTCCACATCTTCTTACTCTGTGTTGACCAATTTAAGTCATTGTTAATCTACTGCACAAAGAAGTTTCTTTGATGAAGTTTGAAAACTGCACTAATCTATGTTTATGAAAATAGGGTGCAGTTTTCTACAATGTCCATTTGAGATAATAGAGGTTCTCTCCTAGGGTTCCATGATCTAGCTGGGCACTTGAGGTTAGGTTAAAAATACCAGGTCTAAGTTCTGTCTTGTAGAGTGGGCTTTATGTCCAATCAGAAAGTGGTTGCATTTCCTAGCAACATTTGTGTCAGTGTGCAAAAGTGGATATTTCTTGCCAGGACAGTTATTATTGTAGCTTTGAAGGTTTACATAGAACCCTCCAGCACTATTAAAGCTAACCAGTAGGGACAAAACTTTCAGGTCAATACTAGATTTATTTCTCTATGTCCTGTAACTCAAATATGTGCTATCTTCAGCAACAGCATCTATAGTCAATTTCTGGAGGGCAACCAAGAGACATAGTGATAGTCTATAATGTTGAGAATGGTGTCTATGGAACTTTCTGGACAACTTAAATATTGGTAGCCCATAGCTAGCATTAGGCATTATGAATACCCTATGGTATTTGGGGAAGGCAATTTGCCTCCATTATAGGATGACTCTATTTAAATCACTTTTACACATGCACACACACACACACACACACACACACATACACACACACACGATTCTATAGTAATAATCGTCTCTATAGCATTTGCCTACATTTGAGATTCTTTCACAACATGGTTGTTAAATTTCCCTTATGTTTGAGTATATTAAAGAAACATAAGATTGCTTTGGTGAGCATGGAAGATTGCTACAAGGGAGAGCTTTCTGCACTAGAAAATGTGTTTGCACTGACACCACAAAGCTTAGGCAAGAGAAGGTGGAAATCCACGTACCAGCTTTGAGGAATAAAATCAAAAAGATGTTTGACATTGCAAGAATTATTACCTTTACTTTTACCTATGACAATAGTACTGGGTTAAATTCTGTAAAATGTTCTTATTAATAAAGGTATGGTGATGAACTGTTAAATAAGATGTTGTGATAAATCTATACAAAATGGAATTATATAGTGAATGGTCTATGTTGGGTCAAAAAATCTTCATCTTGGTAAAAAAAAAAAAAGAGTGTAGTACACTTTCACATTTTCCCTATATCCCTCAGACCAAGATGTAAAGCATGTCAGCTTTAAAAACACAGATGAGAGTTTCCTTCCATTCTCTTATTCCACTAGTGAGAGTGCAACACAAATACACAATGCACTTATAGTCTTCCAATCAAGTCTTTCTTAAGCAGCTGTACAGAACAGCAGCTACATCAGTGTCCAGGTTTCCATGCTGAAGACTGACAGTCTGTCACAGGCTGATACGTAGTCCATAAATTCTATTGCATAATCAGAGCAGGGCAGGGAAAGCTTCCTGAGGATGGGGCCCTGAGTTTATCCTCCTCCTCCTCCTCCTCCTCCTCCTCCTCCTCCCCCTCCTCCTCCCCCTCCTTCTTCTCCTCCTCCTTTTCACACACTCCAGTGGCACACAAACACAGGTTAACCACACCCTGCTTTACTCCTCTTCTAGGATTTGGACTATTTTCTCCTTTAATCCTTGCCCAGTTCTTTCTCTCTCTCTCTCTCTCTCTCTCTCTCTCTCTCTCTCTCTCTCTCTCTCTCTCTCTCTCCCTCCCTCTTTACCTTCTCACTAATTCCCAGTCCACCTGTCTGACTGGCTCCTTCCCAGGCAGCAGGAGGACGGGAAGCCACTGCTGAAGCTGTTACTGCCTCTGCAGCTGGGTCTCTGTCAATATCACCCGCCCACGCTT
Source organism: Sigmodon hispidus (assembly GCA_004025045.1). Taxonomy (NCBI): domain Eukaryota; kingdom Metazoa; phylum Chordata; class Mammalia; order Rodentia; family Cricetidae; genus Sigmodon; species Sigmodon hispidus. Next base: position 206,050 of record PVIH01000752.1, read on the forward strand.
CTCTGGCTTCTAGAGACTCAGGCCAGCCTGGTGATGAGGGTGGGGGAGTGGCCAAGAGAAGGGAGGGAGGAAGGCAAAGGAAACAAAAACAGCTGCTAGACTTGCTGGGAATCTGTCTGTAGGTGGTCTCTGAGTATGTGACTGTAGAACCACTCAGGTGGCTGAGTGTCTAGCCAGCAGCAGCTGAGGGACAGCACGCACAGTATGACAACCTTCTGAGCAGAGATCAGAGACAAAAAGAGAGACCAGGGGAGCAAAGGGCTCTCAGGAGCCTTGCTTCTGGGCCTCTTGCTGGGGTTTCAGTGAAGACTATCATTTGGCAGCAAGTAAGTGCATTTTTTTTCCCTCTGGTAGTGACAATTCCAGGATGGGGAAAGGTCATGGCTATGTCCAGCTTTTTCTTCCCACTCCACCTGCCCCACCCTCTGATCAATATTTGGGACATTTGTTAGAGAACCAGAAAGAACATTAAGATCCAGACCTGAATTAACAGCTGCAAGGTGAGTGTTTGATCTGCATATGTGTCTAGTTTTCTCACCCAACCAGGTAAGCTGAAGCTAAGAGTTTTCTGTTACTGTAAAATCTCTAGAACCCCTTAGATTGTGATGATTAGAACAGACAGAGAGAGGTTGTGCAAATTGGACTATACTGTTAAGGAATCCACACTCTGTATTTTGGCTAATTTTGTGCATTCAAGAGTAGAATTTTTGATGTGACAACACTACTATTAAAACAGAAGTAAAATGTTATTGAAAATGATGTCCTTAACAGCTTGGAGTTTGACATACTTGGTTCAATATGGTTGTGTTTGTGTGTCTCTCAAACGCGTCCTTTCTAGTGTCTGTGTTCCTTTTAGAGTTGATGATGCTATTCTGGTCTTATTATCCCCAAGTCTTAGGACATTGTTAGATCAGTACTTAAGCTAAATCTGTGCAGACTTCTCAGCAGATGGACCCTGTCGATGTTTCATGTACATTTTGGCAAGGAAAATCTGAAATAGAAGTGTGGCAATATTTTGGTGGGCATTTCAGGAGAATTTAGGGCACAGTAGAAGGGACCTGCTTGCTGTAGAGTAATCAGAGTCCTGGCCCCCTAGCTGCCATGGCTCTCCCTAAGAAGCTATAATCATCTGCTACTTGTATAAGTCACACAGCGAAGGCCCACAAGGTGTGTTATCCCTCTACTTCTTTTTTACAGCTTCTTCCACCCACTTTACAGTTGACAACCTGCTTTCATAAAAAATAATAATTTCCTGAGTTATTGGGCTGCCCTATAATTGAGCTGAAATCCCAATCATAAAATTTGGGGGATTTGGAATTGTAAAACTTTATTTTGTAAAACAATATGAATTACTAATATATAATTTGATTGTGATTTGTTCTCCTGATTAGTAAATGATATATCACAAATTCCTGCTAAGGACTAATAAAGACATTTGGATTATAGGAAAGCAACCGTTTGTATGACTGTTGGTTACACGAGAAATTTATCTGTGTTTTTCTCTGCTTCCCCAGTGGGTCTCATTTGAAATGTAGTAATGTAAAAAAAAAAAAAGGAGACTGGACAAACCTTTGTAGAATGAGGAGAGAGTGAAAGTCAAATATGTCTCTCACCAAGGGTACACTTGATTGTATATTATAACCTGTAAAAGTTCATCTTTGTAAACTATGTGCCAGTCATATTGTAACACTCTTGAGGATTATATGTTTTATACTTTTTTTCTTTTCAGTTTAAAATTTTACCTTTGCTGTGTGGCCTTACTTTATTGGTTAACACCACCAAGAATAGTAAATAAATGGTTGGGAGTTTGCTATAGTTGGTAATGTATGTGTAATCAGGTATAGGCATTTAAAAACCCTTGGTTACAGAAATAGAGTAAGTCCTGCAGTATACCAAAGGGTATCAGGAATCTCCCCTTTACTTATGGATGTGTTTAAAATAATAGAGTTAATTGAAATTGGTCATAAGGCTCTGGAAAAGAGACTAGCTAACCTTGTATGCCATGACAAGGACCTGTATACTACTGTTATTTATCAGTCTCACCTGGAGAACTAGAATAAGAACTAAACACCTAGCCACTGGATGTGCCACCAGTGGGCAAGGTGACTGATGTGCTGTGACTGAATTTGCCAAAATGAGGCAAAGTCATGTCTTGACTAGAAATGTAGAATCAATACTTTGCCCAACTTTTCTTTGCATAAGAATTATGCTAATGTTCTGAACTCTAGACCTCACTGGAATAAGCTCTACAAGGCAGAACAATACCCAGATAATCACCCAAAACTCTATAGCCACCAATTAAACTGTGTCTTCAAAACTTATGTTAGAAAAATTAGACAAAAAAGGCAATCTTTAAAAAATTTAATTTTTGAAATTATAATACAATTATAACATTTTACCTTTTTGCTTGCCTCATTTTTCAACATACTGTTTTTTTTCTCCACCCCATTTCTCTCTCACAAATTCATTGCTTCTATTTCTTAAATTATTGTTACATTTCTGGGAGTCTGATCTTTTATTTCTGCAAGCTAATCAATGTTGAACAATTTGGGACTATTTACAACCCCTGTCCACCTCCACTGACTGTCCACAAAGATTCCATATTTTCTCATGTGAGATTAATTTGTAGAAACAGACATAATTCTTCTTATCTTATTCTACTGTTCTCTTCTGTATCCCCTCTGGAATACAATAACAACTAAGAAAAGTCCTACCTCCCAAACCCTAAAAGGTACAGCCTTTGGCTTTGAAAAGAATGTTTTCATATGAGGGTTGTGGTGGTATATTTCTTGACCTAGTTAAAATTCTCTTCTGTATGTATTTATGTACCCATTGCTTCTTTCCTTTTATGCCAGAATCCATCTTGTTGTACTCTACCCTACTATACCAAGCAACTGGGTCTCACTGTTGTTGGTACAGCTTGTGTGGCTGAGTTCAGACTACTTAAGATGGTTGAAAATAACCAGTGAATAGCTCCACAGCAGAGAGTCAGGTATCAAGCTCTCTGTGTAGGTATCGAAGATTTTGCTTAAAAGAGGGGCTGAAGATAGACTCCTCTTCACAGAAATTCAAGCTTGAAATGTCTATAACTAGAATATTTGTTTTTAGCCTAGAACATTAGATGCTGAGTTCTTGGAGACCATGGTCCCTAAATGTATGAGCTGTGTCCAGTGGGATATTCCATCGTTTGTACCTTAAATATGGAGAGTAAAGCTTCGAGTTCATCATCCTTTCCCACTCACATGGCCTGGTTGCAACGTTGGCTTTGATCCATATCTTCTATCTTCTCTTGACTATATATAGCTCATTGTTAGTCATGGTTTTGCACAATGAAAACTGTAAGATTAAAAACTAATTCATGGTCATTTGCCAAAGTTGTTTTAAAAGTTTCTGTGTTGTTGCTCTTCAATTTGAGAAAGGTTGTGCATTCATTGTGTTTAGTTTTTCACATTTGAAAACCTAGAGTGGCTTTTGGGGACTTGGGGGTCCTAGAAAATCAGATAGATTATGGGATGTGATGAGAAGTAATGAGGCAGTTCCAAAAGGCCATCAGGACTTCAGGAAATAAAACAATTCTGTATTTTAAAAGAGCATTTAGTAGATCTAGTGGCATCTAAACTGTTGTTCAAAAGGTCTTAGGATGACTGGGGACTGTGCATGCTACATTCATTACTGGATTCCTTTTGCATTTCTCTACCAGAGACAAAAATGCATTCCTCCCCTTTGAGGTCTTACATGGCTTCTGGCCAGCTTCTTTTGGTCAAGGGTTTGACAGAATAGGCTTGTAAGAATTTTTAATTTCGAAAGCTTTTGGCTTTTCCCCAGCATGCTTGTTTTGTAGACCAGAAAAGCACAGTGTGAGACTTTTCAACATCTCAGTAGGAGACCTTCCTAGGAGCCTGTAATTGGCATAGAAAAGGTCAAGTGGTATTGGTCAAGTAAAACAGCATTCATTCCAGTATCCAGAGTCCTCCCATAATTCCTCTGTCTGGATAGTTATGAAAGTTCACTTTGTTAAAACTCACCTTCTTCCAGATTTCGGGCATTCAAATTCATTTTAAATTTTCTTTGAATTTTTTTTTTCTTTAAAAAAATAGGCCTTTTGAAGATTTCATGAATATATGCAGCACATTCAGAGTGTGTTCACCTTCCTTTACACTCTCTTATTCTCCTCCTTTCTTCAGCAATTCTCAATCTTCCTTGTAAGTCTCCTTCCTATTCTCATGTCATTATTTGTGTGTATGTGTATGTTTGTATGTGTGTATATGTATGTGTATGAATGTGTGCATATAGGTAGATGTGTGTGTGTCTTTATGTGTATGGGTGTTTGTGTATGTGTGTGTAGGTGTGTGTAGGTAGGTGTGTGCATAGGTGTATGTGTGTGTGTTTGTGTATGAGTGTGCAGCTTGGTGTGTAGGTGTCTGTGTGTTTTTACATGTATGTGTGTGCATGTGTGTTTTTGTATGTGTGTATGAGTATATATGTGTATATGCATATGTGTGTGTTGTGACTCACAAATTTAACAAAAACTCTATAAGGAAGAGTGTGAGATAATCTGCTAGAGCATGGTGGATTTACTAGTAGCTACACAGCTGAGAAAAAAATTTTTAAAAATCCCCCTTTCCCAGCATCTGTCAACACCCAGTAGTATCCTAGCTGTAATAGTATCTTTCTTTACACAGAATGAGGTTGTAGAAATAATTTCCATTTTCTCTGTTGTGGTGCTCTAATGTATTTTGTGGGTGATACAATATCAACTAAGAAAAATCTCACATGCTCAACAGTGAATGAAGGTTTCTTTGAGGTTGAAGAGAAGGTTTTTACGTGATAAACGAAATTTCCAAGACTGAAAGTTGACAGGAACTGTCTTGTGAATCCCAGTGCAGGAAACCATACTGCCTGTGAGTTCATGATTTCAGTGACCCTCTCATAACTATAGAGTGTCCTACAGTCCTCTTCTACTTTTTCAGGCTCTAACATTTTTTTTGTCTGTTCTAAGATGTTCCCTGAGCTTTAGAGGGGGTGATATAGATGCCCTATTTAGTCATTTACTCTCAAGTGACACCTAGTGTGTTCAGAGTACTATGGCCTCAAAGTGCCATCATTTATTTAGTTATTCTCTGCATCTTGTGTGACCACGAGTCCTTGCACTTATTGTTATTTGCTGGAAAAATAAGCCAGTTCTCTAGTCAAGGATGAGAGTATCATCTATACAGTCACAAAAATCAAAATTTAGGAAGTTTTACATCATGTCTATTTTGTATTTAGCAAGCAATAGTAGTAAGTGTCCTCCTAAGGTATATGATCTCCCCAGTAGCCATAGAGCTTTCTAGTATCAGATATGCACTGAAGGGTGTGGGACAAACCTCCAATCAAATAATACAAGGATGGATACTCTGTAGTAGTCTCCAGTATTGCACCAGTAAGTTGACCAGTTAGGTCAGTATTACAGCCTTCAAAGTCTACCACCTTCAAAGTCTACCACTGGGACAGACTCTTGTCTTAGTTAGAATATCAATTACTGTGAAGAGACACCATGACTCTTATATACGTTAAAAAAAAAACTCATAAAAAAACCCATTTATTTGGCGTGGCTTACATTTTCAGAGGTTTAGCCCATTATTATCATGATGTAACATGGTGGTGTGCAGGCAGACATAGTGTTGGAGTTGAGAGTCCTTCTATATCTTTATAGTAGGTAATAGGAAGTGAGCTGAGGTACTGGGAGTGACATGAGCATATATGAGACCTCACAACCCACCTCCACAGTGACACACTTCCCCCAACAAGGCCAAACCTAATCCTACAGGGTCATGCCACCTAATAATGCCACCCACTTTGAGAACTAATTTCTTTCAAACCACTACAACTCCTAATGACTTTCTTTCCCAGCCGCCTATAAAGTATCTTTTTTTCTAGCAGAGAGGATGTTTCTAGTTCATTGAGAGCTTATTTCTCTGTGTCCTGCAACTATTGTTGTTTTACAATAGGCTCCTACTATGCAGTTCTAGTGGGCAGCCAAAGAAATAGCTACAGTGTGTGTTGTTTTAGGGGTTTCTGTGGCCATTCTGAACAATAGTTCTTAGGGTATTCCATACCTTGCACTGGTAGTGATCTCAAAACTTTGTCCTGTGTCTACTCTTTTAACTTGACTGTGCCACTCAGGATGTGGGTGACATTAATCCTTCCTTCCTCAGTACAAGACATTTTCAAAGACCATCAATCCTGAATATAAAATTGAGGCATTATAGCTGAGCTGTGGCAGCATTTGTGAGACAGACACAGATAGATCTCTGTGAGTGTGAGGCCATCCTATTCTATAGGAATGAGTTCCAGGACAGCCAGGGCTACAGAGAGAAACATTGTCTTGAAAACAAAAACAAAATAATTGAGGCATTAAAAATATAAATTTGGTAGATTCAAGGTGAAATTTGTCTCTTAAAACTGTGATGGAATCTGTACTTTAGATTTTGTTGACACTCCTTCATGTACTAGGTCACTATTTGTAATTTATAACTAGTTGAAAAAACTGAATTATAACCAAACGAAAAGGAAGTACACAAGTACATATACTGAATTTTCATTCTTTTTAGGCTGAAATATTTATATTTGCTTTATCCACTCTTCTGTTTATAGATACTGAGGTTATTTCTGTATCATTACTGTGTAGAATAATGGTATAATTAACATAATCATGCTGACAATCCTTTAAAAATTCTGATTGCAGTTCCTACATGTACATATTTGTTACAATATGCATGAATCTGAAATATATTATGCAATATTAACTTATAACATTCCCCTTTCCAGCCAGAGTAGGAGAACTGATCCTGCCCTTAGGTTGATAGCCTCACGATAGCACCAATGGCTGCATGGGCCATGGGTGTTGGACTCTCCTGTCATTGGCCCACAGAACTGCCCTGAAGACACAATATGGGCTCAAGAGAACTAGCTTGCCCTGCTCTGGCCACTGCATAGATGATCTCCTCTAATGGTTTCTGAAATAGATGCAGGAGGAAAAAGACTCATCTTTCCTTGTGGTGCTGTCCACTAGGACTTTGACCACGCTCCAGTGAATATATGGACCACTCAAAATGGATGTTGGAGAGGGGAGGGATGAAGAAATGAGGGAGGACCTAGGGAAACTGGGAGGTGAGTGCAATCAGGAAGCATGATGTGAGCTTCCAAAACAATTAATAAAAGTAGGGGAAAATGTATGTTAGCTAAAAATGTCAAGAGTGAGAGAACAAGTCAGTGTAGATAGATTGTCTGGGAGAGACAAGTTACAGACTGGGCAACAGATACCTGCAATAACCAATCCAGAATCAATGCAAAGGAGAGCACCAAAGAGATTAAAGATACGAAGAATTTCAAATGACTGCCAAATTTTAGGTACATTGGTGTTATCTCAGTCAAGTTACGCTTCAGTCTCAAAATTTCACTCAATGATATTTCAATGTATAGATTTTTTACAGTCCATACTGACTGAAAATTATAATACCCTAAAGGAAAAAAAAAAGAAGTTTATACTGTGATCCCAAGTGTGTGAGGGTACATTGTATACCTCCATATAATCAAACAAAGGCTGTTTACTGAGATAAGCCTCTATTACATCTCTATAGAGTTTCACAGTTAAAATTATTGATTATGTTAATTTTTTTCAGTCTTCTCAGAATCTTGTTAGCTTCAATCATCTTTCCTTGTAAGCATCTCCTTTCAAAAAATCAATGATTATACATTTCATAGAGTTCCATTAAAAACGAAAAGATCAGTGCACTGAATAAGATCACTTTGAGATACTCTGTGGAGAAAATAGATTCTAGTCAAAGAGAATAGAAAGGAAAGGAGGTATCAGAGGGCTCAGCTGTGAGTCATCCTAGAATGAAACAAAGATGAAATATAAGCTACAATACAAGACTAAGTGCAGGGAAGTAGCCACAACCAAAGAAGATGTCAGTCTAAATTGACTAGTAAATGGCTAAATTGATTAACAGCTAGATTTCTATAGTCTCAAAAATTCATATCCTGTTCAGTGCTTGCTTCTCTGGGCCTATTACCTATGCTGACATCCATAGTAAATCTAATTTAACATATTATTGTAGACTTATAATTTTCATTGTCTTAAAAACAGTTATTTCCATAGCACTAGAGTAAGAACTTGATGCATTGCTGGTGTCTGATGTTGAACACTACTCATTCAAAATAATTTGAAAATTATTAAATTAGAAATAGTTTCCTACTATTATGCTGTAAGAAATTGGCATCAGAACTGATGCCTTTACTTGATGGATCCACTGTAATAATTCTTTTGTTTTCTTTTTCTTTATTCATTTATATGATACTTTTATGTGCTCTACATCTTTATTTACTAATATAAAACATTTTGGAAGTTTATTGGAAATGTTCATATGTACACCCCTATGTCGATGTGGTACCTTTTACAATTCTCTGTAAAAACTAATCTAAACATTAGTTTTTTTTTTTTTTATAAATTCACCTGGTTCCCATAAAGCTTGCTGTTTAATTATTACCATTCAGTTGATCAAATTTCCAAAATAGGAATGGACATGAAGAATCATTGGGTGGTAACCTAAAATCTGTGAAGAATTTGGCTGCCCTGTTCAATTGCATCATTATAGCCTCTGCTCTAGAAATCAAACTGAAAAATAAGAACAAAACTGGGAATAGGAACAAGAAAGAAGACATTGACTGTGACATCCCATTTGTTATTCACTTTATTATTTCTAAGAGGATGAAATGGCCATTGTGGGCAGAGAAGTTTACAGAAACTTGCTTAACCTAGTGAACTGAGTTTGGGGAAGCCTATCATTAGCTCAGTGACTGAGTGGCCAGATAGAGAGTGACTTAACTCTACCCTCTTTTTATTTGGCTGTCTCTAATTCTCCACCCACTTCTACCGTACATGGGTCAAACAGTTCTTTTATTTACATTATACAAAAAACATTCCACCACAAGTAAACAAGGTAAAATGTTTATTTGTTTAAGAGTCTATATCCCATTCTCCTTAAGTTATGTTTATCTTAAAATTCTTTCTTTTTAGAATCCACATTTTCTTTTATTTATTACTTGGTGATTTCACATCATGCACCCCGTCAAACTCAGTTATCAGGTCTCTCAGTTTCATATGTTAGCAGCATTGTTGCGTGGTACTGGGTTTAGCATATTATATGTTCCATGAATGATGATACAAACCAAAGCACCCAGCAAACACAAATTAAAACACATTATTACATTCCTTAAGTGTGTGCAAAAATTGGGAATAATTCTAAAATAAAAATATAAAATATAATATAAATAAAAATATAAAAAATATGGTACTATGGTTAATTATAGTGTCCCTTAGAACTATTAAATAGATGAACAGTCTTTTGAAAAGGCTGGAAACCACTTTAATGTATTCAAAACAATGGTATAGAATAATAATAAAACATAAGGGCCAAACATAGTAACAAACAATGTACTTATAGCCCTATGGAGCCAAAAATAGAAATAGTGCAGTTTCAAGGTCAACCTGACTTAATGAAAACTTGTGCAAGAGTCCTTTTGTTCCTTAAAGTCAGTAAGATTCTTTTGAAGATACCTCCATTTTATTTCAAATGTTCTCTATTTGCTGTCCTATTTCAATAATGTGTTCCAAAAAGCTAGAATAGGGTAAGGAAAAAGAAATAAAGAATAACTGATTCAGGCAATCTGAATCACATTTGGTCCCAGTGTGATTAGATTAATTATTGTTCAGAAGTTAAGTTCAAAGCACTGGCCAAAAGTTGCTGAACTATGATGAAAATACAGTTTCAAAGAACTCTAAAAAAATAACAGCTGTAAGTAAATCAGCAGTGGCTTATACTAGAACAGAATAAAGCCAAAATAAAATACTTGCTCTTAGGGGCAAATAGAAGAATTGTAATAAAGGAAATTAAAGTTGCATTAAGAAAATGAAATCACAAGAATGCACAAGTATAAACTAAGCATACAATGATAGAGTAAACACCTGCCAACTTTGGAAGGCAGAGAATATGTTCTTACAGATGGAAAGGACCATTTCCTGTTAGACCTTAAGTCTGAGCAGCTGGATTCTTTCAGTATTTCCACATGAAAGTTTTTCTAACCTTGAGACTCATAGCCATTAACGAATAATTGTGACAAATTAGGTTATGCTTGCAATATCATTTGCTCCTTCTAAATTTGACTAGAACTTTAAACGTAGATAGATGTGTACAGTGGTTTATAGACCAGGCTCATTCACCATCAACTGCAAGCCCTCAAGTTCAGCTCAATACAAGAAAATAATAGTGTGTTGGTTGTTGTTGGACACAGGAAGGAAGGGAATCTAAAGAGTCAAAACATTTATAATATGGTTGACTCTTTCATTGGCTATTTTAAGCTACTCTTTGTAACCTGTTATTTCCATTATCATGTTCAATTGCAGTGAGTTAGAGGCCATTGTCAGAAGAGGAAACAGAAGCAAACACTAAGAAAATAGTTACAAGTTGAAAGTCCAATCATGAAAAAAATATAAATGAAGTAGAAAAAAAGCTCACTGTATTTTGAAAATTCTTCAAGAATGTCATAGGTGTAGGAGAAACAGCTCAATGGTCAAGAGCACTGGCTGCTGCTGTGCTTCCTGAGGTTTTGAGCTGATTTTTCAACAACCACATGATGGCTCACAACCATCTGTAATGAGGCCCTTTTCTGGCCTACAGGGATACATGCAGACAGAACACTGTATACATAATAAGTAAATAAATCTTTTTTTAAGTCATATTTCAGTTGAGCACCATGATTTATTTTTACTACTAATTTTTAGTTACTATAAGGACTTATAAGTCTTCTGCATATTGTCTTTATAAATTCCAGTGTTAGATAATTATTTTATTTAAAAAATTAGCATTCATCAAAGCCTTACTTTAAAAAATTTAAAGTAATGATAAAGGATATAATAATAAGGGTAGTGTATAGTACCTGGAAGGCATTGTTCTAAATGTTTTACTCTTCTTACCATAGCTAACATTACTCTTATTTTTATTATTTCCATTTGGTAGTTCAGAAATTTAATACATCAAGAGGGGAAATACTTTATCTAAGATCAAAGACAAAAGAAGTAACTTTTATAAATTGAATAATCATTTACAAATGCGAGGTCTCACAAACCCAGAAAGATAAGCAGGGGAATGTAGTCATTCATTAGTGGACTCTAAACAACAAAAACAAAACAAAACAAAACAAACAAACAAAACAACAACAAAACAAAGCAAAGCATGCCCAACCTGCAAACCACAACCACTGAACAGCTTGAGATCAGAATCACCTTGGACTGACACCTTGGATCTCACTCCCCCTAGAGGAACACTTGACTCAGTCTTGATGTTGGGGGAAGAAAACGGGATTTTCCAGGAGTGGAGGCTGGACTAAGCAATATTGGGACCTTGGGACCTTGGGATCGCCTGCCCATGGGGGGGATGGGGAGATGTGGAGAAGAAAAAATGACCTGATGTAGTGGGAAGTGAAGGGGAAGGGACCTTGATTAAGGATATACATGGATAGAAAATGTGATTTCTTTATTCATAATAATAATTTAAAAAAGAAATAAAGAAAAACAATAACAAAAAATATACAACTCATCCTTGACTGATACTTTGAAATCACTTGATTGGTATTTATTTAAATACTGAAATATTACTATAATTTGTTTTTTAACCCACTGAGTCTGATTTATGCTGCTCACATCCTCCCAGCATGAGCAAGGCATCCATTGCTAGGTATAGGGCTCCAAAATCCAGGTCATGCAATGGGAATTTTTTTGTGATTCTGTGGCCATAGGCTGCTCAAATAGACTAAGCTACACTGTCTCTGGCATGCAGAGGGATTAGTTCAGGCCTGTGCTCGCTCCACATCTAAACGACTGTAATTTCAGCAATTAGGTTGTACTAATTCAGTGGTTTAAATAAAAATAATAAGAAAAAGAACAAATGCGTAAATACTATTTTAAAAATAATAATACAGGGTTGGAGAGATGAATCAGTGGTTAAGAGTATGGGCTGCTTCTCTAGAGGACCTAGGTTTGATTTCCAGCACAAACATGGCAGCTCACAGTAGTCTATAACTCCAATCTAAGGGGTGTCGATGCCCTCTTCTGGCCTCTCTGGTTACTGTACACATGGCACACAGATATACAACCAGGAAAAACAAACATACATATAAAAATCAATTAATAATTTAATTTTTAAAACCTAAATAAGAGGCTAGCTACACAACTAATCTGTTCTCCACATATTTACAATAAACTATTTCAAATATATAAAGTGTTTATGCAAAATGCAGCAATATCTATATAAATAGTTCCTGGAACTTGCAAATGATCATTTTGTGTGAACTTCATCACATTCCTGTCCATCTGTAGATTTATAAAATCAGATTTTAGTTATTATTTCACTTATTTCAAAAATAATTTGCAAATGGCTATATATCTAAATCATAAGCCTTCCTTACTGGTACAATAATTAAATGAAAATCATTTGTTTGTGGCTTCCCTGAAGGAAAATGCACATATCTTAAGTCAAATTGTGTGTCATTTTGGTAAGTATATCCACCTGTGTGTTACAAATTCCTAACAGGCTTATCAACATTTAAAGGCACCATAGTGGGACACACCTAGACGTCTCCTAGTAGTTTATTTATGCAGTGAATATGTTGCTTAGAGTGAGGTTTGGATTCATCATATCTATTGGTAGTTCACAATTTATATTGCTGAATTGCATTCTATTCTATATTTTGATAAGAGTATTTTCATATTTTGTTAATTAATCCATATATATTAATATATTTAAATTAATATATATTAATTTCTACATTTATTTCATGTTGTCTAGACATCTACCTGAAAAGTATCAAATTGTCTTTGTCTTCTGTTCATGATTGAGGAACATCTTTTCTGAATTTTAGTTTTACAATTTTTTCCTTTATATACATTAGTAGCATTGTTATACTTTATTTTGGTCCACTTTTGTAAGGAGAAACCAATAATCATTCTTGTTATTCTCTCTTAATGTATGTCATCATTTTTTAACTACTCTTTAGATCTTAGCTATTTTCTATTTTGTTAATATTTAATCCATATGACTTGAAATATGCATTAATACTAACCTTTTACTTCTAGATTCAATTTTAAAATACAGTTCTTTAAAATTAAGCAATTTTAATGGATTGTATTTAAAATAATTTTATTACAAATCTCAGAATTGCTGGGAAGTTGACTTCTAAACAAGCATAAGGACAAGGTCTCCTGTAAAAGCCAGGTTTTGTGAAATAATCTTATGATCCCAAAACTTGGAAGGGAGCACAAGGAGATTCCTGAGATTTCCAACCAGACAATGTAGCTGAATTAGGGATTTCTTGACTAAAAATGAAGGTGAAAAAAGCTGATAAGGAAAAGACATTGTAATATCATCTGATCTTCATACACACCTACACAAACAAAAGAAATTCTCACACATGTGTACATACAAGCATACCCTCCCCCCTCACACACAAACATACACAGGCATACACACCAAATGCACACACATTACACACAGGCTCGCAGGTGCCACACATGCACACATACACATGCACACACACACACACACACACACACACACACACACACTCCAATAATAATAAAAGGGATTTCATCTATTTTGCCAACACATACTCCTTTGTTAGCATCTGGTTTAAGTGATGTCTCCATACTATAGTATACTATATATGCATGTCTGCTAATGTATACATTTGCAGATTTATACATAAAAAACATGTAAACAAATGGGACTAACTTGTTTGTATCAACATTCAGGTCTATATTTACAATTTCTCACAAAATTTTTACTTTGGGAAGCTTTTAGATGTATCTCAAAGTAAAGAAGTAAAAAAAAAAAAATCTTCCAGTTCCAATATTTGAAATTCTATTCCACATATTCCACAATATCTTTAGAGAGCTGATAACCACTTTCAGCCAAAATTTAAAAACCACTGTCATAGCCTCTGACCTATACCCAGATGTCAACTATTAGGGTTTAACCTTTTTAAAGGACATTAGAGGAACATTATCTCCTAGCTACCACCTATTTCTATTTTTAATTAAAGACTGCTATGATTTGCAAAGCATAAATAATTTATAGGAATAATATCTAAGAGTGCATTATATGTTTTTTTGAGGGGGGAGCTACATCTGAGACGTTCTAACCCAGTGACCTACGTAAAAATGTTGTAACAACTTACTTATGCTACAAAAGTTTTCTAGGATGTTTCTCTGCACATTAGTCACCACTTTGTCAAACCAGAATTTCAATTATGTTTATTTATTACATGGTATGTATATGTGTGCCTGTTATATGTGCATGAGTGTGAGTGCACATGTGTATGAGTCCTATGCATGTTTATGTGCCTGAGATCGGCATTATCTTCCTGGATTACTCCCCATCTTATTTACCAAGGAGGGACTCTCACTGAACCTAGAGATTACATATTTCTCTAATCCAGTTAACCAGTTTGTCTATGGAACACCCTTTCCCTGCCTTCTAAGCACAGAGATTATAAGAGAGTTATCATTTCTGTGCAGATTTGAACAATCTTCACACTTGATTAGCAAGCTCTTTATATGCTGATATATTTCTCCAGCCTCTTTATTATAAACTTTTATCTGAAAATGCATGCATTCTTACTTTCAGAATCTTTTCAAGTTATTTTTTTTAATTTATGCCTCACTTTTTTTTAAATAAAGTCTTTTTTTTTTCCATGTATTCCCTTGTTCAAACTCCCTCCTCCCACCCCACGATCCCTCCTGGTCACTCTCTGTTATCCCAATTACCTCAGAAAGGGCAGGAGGTCCCAAGGTGGCTTAATTCAGCATCACTCCAAGCAGGTCCGATTTCCTCATCCCACTATCAAGACTGGGTCCAGTATTCTAAACAAACAAACAAACAAACAAGGAAAAAGCAAAGCATGCTCAAGCTGCAAACCACAACCACTAAACAGCTTTGGATCAGAAACATCTTGGACTGACTCCTTGGATCCCATTCCCACTAGAGGAACACCTCACTCAGTCTTGTTGTTGCGGGGAGAAAACTGGATTTGCCAGTAGTGGAGGCTGAACTAAGCAATATTGGGACCATGGGACCCTGGGACCGCCTGCCACCTGCTCAGGGCGGGGATGGGGAGTTTTGAGAAGAGATAATGACCTGGTCTAGTGGGAGGGGGAAGGGACCTTGAATAAGGAGATACAAGGATAAAAAGTGTGACTTCTTTGTTCATAAAAAAAAAAAAAAGACTGGGTCAGGTATTCCTCTGGAGGGAATGGTCTCCAAGATGCTGGTCCAAGGTGATTGAAATCCCAAGCTATTCAGTGGATATGGTTTGCAGCTTGGGTGTGCTTTGCTTTCTGTTTAAAGTCCACTAATGAATGAGTATAACCCCTGCTTATCTTTCTGGTTTTGTGATACCTTGCTCAGGAGGATATTCTCCAAATGCATCTATTTGCCTATGCTTTACTTTTACATTTAAATAATTAAGCCATCTAGAAACGCATCAGGTTGTAAAATTTCAGGAACCAAGGATAATGGGAATGTCTCAGTTCTACATCTTGTCATATGTGCTTCTTCAAACATGTAATTTACAAAAAGAAAGCACCCTCAAAACTACACAAAATCATCCCTGTTGACACAATCAAAACATAGCAAATACACAAACTTCACAATGCTGTACAAAAACAGTAAAGCTACATGAACTGTATCTCACAGTCACAAATCTTTAATGAGATTGTGACTGTCAAGGAAAAGTGAAAACATGGCTGGTGGAGAAATAAAAATGATGGAAGATGACTGACAGATTAAATGCTGGTAGAAAAAGTATTTCCCTGAATCATTCTTTGAATAACTTTGATTTTCCACTCCAATTTGAAAGGCATGTCTTCCCAAGATCTATAGACTGGCAAACTGCCAATGCTCCAAATTATGTTTAATGAAAATAAGAGTAGCATTGAGAAATACAAAATTAAGTGCTAGGTTAAAAAACCAACTTTAAATATTCTTACTTACACCCATGAGGAGAATAATTCCCAGCTAAGTTCACAGTCAATATCAAAAGGCAAAGCTACTTCAGTGAACATTCATAATACTTCAGCTTCAATTTACCAAACACACACTGAGCCTGCCACTTTTGATGCTATTGCCACCCAAATTGCTAAAAGTGCTGCAAAAATTTCTGCCTCCTGCACAAAAAAAAAAAAAAAAAAAAAAAACCAAAAAAAACATTTATTGCCCAAGATCCTACCAACTTTATGTTTTTGGATCCAAGTTCAAAATCTTGAACTGGTATATTTAACTGATTTCCCCAGTACATATAGTTACTGGCAGATGTATGAAGCTAGCTAAGTCATTCTCCCAATTACCTGTTTTTTCTTTCTGCTTGTTGTTCAAGGAGTCTCCTATCATGATTCATAGAATTACAGATTCCCTAAATCCACAGAGGTGAACTCAGAGAGAAGACTGTGTGATAGCATCTCTTGTATTTATTTGGAAGTTTTTGTTTAAGGACATGCAAAAGGTAGATCTAAGAGCAACTGAATTAGCATGGGTCTTCACCAGTTACCCACCTATACTACAATGGAGCAGTCATCTAAGAGACCAAGACACACCTACTCTTCTGTAAAGTGATACTCACAAGGACAATATGAAATGAAATGAGTTAATTTGAATTTTTTTTTTACCTCAGAAATGGCAGTCATTCAACAAGAGTGTTCATAAGTACAGTCACCAAAATATTTTTATATATTTGTCCTCATTAAATTTTAAATTTAAGAACTTTTCCCGTAAGAATGTACTTTATGCCTTTTCTGATTCTTAAGAGAAAATGATTCCATTTTAATGAACAGTCTAAAATGTTATAGAACTGCAACTTGTCAAGATTGCAACCATGAGTTGAATGTGATATTATTATTGCCAAAAGCTGACTCTAGCTATTCAATTTTTTAGAAAGGCCATCTAATGGACAGATTAACTATTAATCCTTGTTTCTTAGACATTGATGCTGTATTAAGATAGTTCAAGAGAAAGCATAGTAGTGCCTGGAGCATGTTATTTATATTTCCCACAGAAATGCTTTTACTGAATTATGTTTTAATGATTAATAATTCAGTTTGCACTCTACCCTCTAAAAGTCAGAGGCCTGCCAGTTCCATTTGATAAATGTTTGCATTGCTTTGCAGTGCATAGAAGACAAATGGCTGCTGTCCATTCATTTCTCTAGTCAACAGTTTTGTACAGTTTCTCTCAGTGTCAAATTAAGTGCTAAAAGACACATCCAGGATAAGTTGCTGCATTGAGAGAGACAGAGTCCCAGTAAAGGCTACAAGGTGGCTCAGGGTTTCTGTGTTATTTGATTTAATATTAAAACATTTTACATTACATACTTGCAAGGAATCTCAAATACTAAGAATTTTACTGGTTTTCCATATCTGTTATCTAATAAAACAAGGCATCATTGATTATTTATCAAGAGGTGGTACAGAAAAGAGAGGTTATATTTGAACTGTACAAAGAGAAAATGGACTGACAAATTGAATCTTGAGGTTTCAGTAAAGTGTGTCTAGATTATTTTCATCAATGATATCATATAATGAGCTAAGATATCTCCTTCATGTCTAGTGCTAATAAATGTAATCCTAATATACATGAGTTTAATGCTGCTGGCTAGCCATGTAAGTGCTTGTAAATCAATAAATATAAATATTATTTTAGTATAAGTGTGAGATGCTGTAAGTTCAGTTGCTCTGAATTCCTAAACCTTCATTCTCAGCTAAATATTATGAAAAATAAATAAATAATAAATTGGATAAAAATGTCTTAATATTTGATTATTACAAGATTACATGATATTGACATTAGCAATCAATATTTGTATCTATTGCAAATGTCTCACCCAACTATTAATAACTGCATGCTTCCAATTGGTACTAAAGGTGAGGCATGATGCCCACATGAACTCATTCAATTTTAGAAAACACTTTATCCTAAAAGCAAATCTGTTTTGCTTTTGGCTCATTGACTCTAGTTATTCCTCTGTGATGATACAGGAATCTAGTTTCCCTTCCACTTGAAATCCTTCTGATAATTGGAAGCGATGGATTTTCCTGTTGTGCATTTTCTATGTCAGTATGACACACCCTTCATTATTTTGAGTCAAACTCTCCCCAGTGTCATTTTATTTTCATCAAAAAGGTTTTGTTCCAGTTTGCCCATACTGAACAGAGGAGGATGGCCTCTCCATTTTCCATCAACACAAGCTAATGTTTCTTTCTCCACAAAAGTAATTGGTATTGACTCATAATTATTATTGGTATTGATCTTAAATAAGACATATTGTCAGTTTTCTTTGGCACAAAACCTATTTCTTCCCTGTTGTCCTGGTGCAGATGTGTACATACGGTAAAGACTTCTGTGTCATACATAGACTCTCATTATATATGATTACATTACATTTGATACACATACCATATTTTATCACAAATAAAACTCTTTTTAAGAGGCTGGAAATAGGGCTCCGTTGTTAAGCTCACCAACTGCTCATACTGAGGACTCACATTTGATTCACAGAATCATATTGACTAACAACCATCCTTAACTCCAGTTCTAGAGAGTACCAAGGCCATGTTCTGTCCTCCACAGGCACTACATGAATATATGGTGCATACACATATAGGCAGGCAAAACATTCAAACAAGTAAAAGGAAAAATTAAATATCAGAAAAAATTTATATTGGTTTCTTATCTGTTATGTGTCTATTATTTTACTGGATTTTTGGCCAATTATTGTACTGGATTTCTTGCCAATGTGCATAATTTTATCTTTAAGGAGAAATCTCAATGGTATGACTGAACAATCAAATTCAAATATAGTTAACTTGCCTGAGATCTCCATAAACAATAGGACCAATTTTATATTTGAATGCCGATCTACTCAATTTCAAGATTTGTGATTTTATGTGTTTAATTTATTTCTACTAGGTCATTTTCCACCACAACCTAAATTGTTTATCAGTTTAAAAGTCACATAAGATGATAAGAAGTTGAATGTATCTTACTCATTGGTCAAAGTGGCTTTGGGAAAATCCTTATAAGCCAATATGAATATATTGTATTGCAATATTTTTTAGCATGTATGTTTTTATTCTATTATTAATTTTAATGTTTTATTTTCTTTTTCATTGTTAGGTAAGCAAGGCTCATGATAAAAAAATTAAAGCACAAACATTTTCAGTGTGTGTAAATATAAAATGATTTTTGACATGTTTCTTCTTTATTATTTTATTTATTCTAAAACAAATTGAACTAAAATAGGCATTCACAAAATGTCAGCTTGCTGGATAAAGCCTGAACTGCAACATGTGTTCCCATAGTCTCACAGAAGCCTCATTACAAGGTACAAACACAAGCTGCATATAATGGATTTAAGGTTATGGCTCATACAGACATAAAAAGGAACAGAATCAAGCATGGTTTTTTAGTAGCGGCAATTTCTCTGGAGGACTCTGTTTGCTGGTGGCAAACAGAGGCAAGAAGGCTCCTTTAAGACATGCCTCCTCATTCAAAATTTCTGTCAATACCTCTGCCAAACCACCAGAATCAAGCTCTTAATGCTAGCCACACCTTAGCAGACTAAAGGCATGATTAGAAACTAAAAAGAAAAAGATAAATAGTAAAGACAGTTTTTTTAAAAAATTAAAAACATACCTGTAAATGGTTTACAGTGTGTTTAAAAATATACATAGGCTTGGGAGAGAAAAGAAAAAGGATAATGATAGAGAAGATCCTAAAAAAAATAGTTATATGTGGATTCATTCTGGGTTAAGATAAAACAGGTTTAATCAAAGAAGATGCCCCTGAAAAATCTTTGATGGGAAGAAGTGACCAAATCAACTCGAAGGCTGCTAAGAAAATCCAATGCCCCCCCAATCAGCAGGAAGTAGTAATAAAAAGCTATGCCCAAATTTCCAAAATATTTTTTATAAATGTTTGTTTTTATTATAAATGGTTAATGATCATAGTCAATCTCTTTTTGGGGGAAAATGGAGATATGATGTAGAAATGAATTTTACAAAAAGATTATTGAATCAACATTGATCCAGAAAACAATTATTAATGTCAAAGTACTTTTCATTGGTATGGATTTTCGTTAATTGATACAAATTTAAGGCCAATTTTGTCATACTGGGTTGTTCATCAGGTTTAAGGCCTGGACTTTCCAGCCTGGCCCTGAGGTTCTGACCCACTGGCCAGCAGTAGCACACAAATAATTATATTAATTTCACAGTGATTGACCTGGGGCCCAGATATATAACTAGCTAGCTCTTGCTTTTAAACTAACCCATGATTCTTGATACCTTTTCTTAGAGCAGTACTGTTGTCCTCTGCATCTGCTGGCTTCTCATCATGATGTTTTCATGCTGTCTCTCTGGCATATTTGCGGCATCTCTCCTCTATTCTTCCTGTTCACAGAGTTTTCTTCGTCTGGTAGCCCTGCCCACACTTCCTGTTTGCCTTTTGCCAATCAGCATTTTTATTAAATCTGTAGGCAGGATAATTATTTACAATGGAACAGAACACAATCCCACTACAATACTGTTTGTATATTTCTACTTTTGTTTAAAGTACTATATTTATGCAACCCATTTAAAATTGTAATGTATCATTAAAAATACAGATTAATCATTAATAATTTATGATAATCAAACTTATAGTCATGTTAGTTAGGTACTTAGATATACAAAGAATTATTTTAATTAGATAGGTAATCTTCAAACACTTCTAGACCTACAAAATACTGATTTTAAAATAATTTAAGAACTTAGATTTTTTTGGACTGTGAGACATGTCTGTTCCTGGCAGCCTAAATCTACTTCAAGAGGATTATGAGCATTTAAAAAATGCCATATGGAGTTTACTTTTATTATGGGCAAGTTTGACCTTGGGACAAGAGACTGTACTTGCCTTGACTGCTTGACAGTATTCTGCATAAAGTGGACATGCAGGATACTTGAGAAAGTGACCTCTTGAACTTTGCCAGAACAAGTTGAGATGGTCCTTAAGTTTCCTACTTTACAGAGAGTTCTGGAAATTCTGGAGGCCACACAGACAAGCAACTGACCAGCTATGGCAGAATGGATAGAGTAGTCCTTCAAATTTCTTGAATCACTGAAAGGAATGCCAGAGACTCTGGGCTTATAGTATGAAGATGGATGTCCCAACATTATAAAGGAACTTGGAGTGACTTTTCAGGTAGTCAAATGTTTCGGACATTTCTAGAACTTGGAGTTTGCTTGTAATGAACTTCCTGTTTACTCTGATAATACTATATCCTCCTGTGGTCTTTGATGGAGTTGAAGACTAGATAATTAAAATTATAGTTTTTTTTTTAAGTTATAATCAAAGGTAAGTTAGATAAGAAACTTTGGACTCACAATGATAAGGCAGATGATAAAATATTTTCTCTAATTTTGCTAAATACAAATAAACTAGATATTGTAACTGTAATTCTTGCTTGAATTTGTTACAGGTATTATATTTGTTATATATTGCATATATTTAATATATTATATGTTATGCATTTGTTACTTAGTACATAAATTTGTTATATGCTATGTTGAAATTGAAATTTTCCTTTTTGATTAGACAGAAAAGGAGAATTGATGAGAATGTCTTTCTGCATGCTATGAATTATCATTGGATAATAAAGGGACTGTTTTGGCCTATGGAAAAGCAGCTTAGAAGCAGCCAGAAATTCCAAGCATAGATAAATAGGGAGGGTGGAATCAGGAGTGAGGCTGAGAGCTGCTGGCAGAGAAAGCCTATTATATGTTTACATGGTCTTATATTCAGCTTTGGCTTAAGCTAGAAGTCTGATTCTTACAATGAGTTCTATACCAGCAATACTTATTATGTCATTTTTCCCTCTATTCAATTGGTAATTAATGTGTTGCAATATTTACTCATATCTCATACACAAATACAAAACTTTTGAAGTAAACACATTGTGAGTGATTTTTATCTTCTAAAATTACTTGAGAATAAATTCACCCAGTAAGAGGAAAGAGATTAAAAGAGAAAATGTGGCATTGTAAAGTAAACAATATTTTGCACTTGTGGCCATAATAAACTATAAAAAGGAAGAGAATCTGGGCAAATAAAGAAGATTTAGAAAGAAAGTCTTTGGTTACTAAAATTTTGATAAGATCTGGACTGTTACAAAACATAAAATGAATACATCTGTGGGCTGGAGAGGTGACTTCATGGTTAAAATCTCTGCTGCTCTTTCAGAAGACCCAGATTTAGTTCCTATCACCCAGTAGAAGGAAATCCAAGGTCCTCTTCTAGCCTTCTCAGACCTCATGTAGCACATGGATATATGCAGGTAATACACTGATGCTAATAAAGTGAAACTAAATATATCCTTTTAAAAGCAACACATTTGTATGTGTCAAAAAGGAAAGAATTTCAGGATGAAACACTGATTCCACAGTGAACTGATTCTGTTCCTGAAGAATACAACTTTCCAAGTTTGATAGAGTGGGTTAACATAGGTAAACAGAGGAATTACAATCAACAATACTCTAGCATGTCAAATAGAATAGTGCAAATATAGATGTTTTCACTCACTTTGTAACTGGAAAGTACTTAGTATTATTATAAACTACCAAAAAAATTGTGTCATGCAGAATGAGGTTCATGACAGAGAAAAATGTCATGAGTAATCTTCTAGTCATGAATTTGTTGTTTCATTTTTATAATTTTGAATTTTTCTACATTTTCCATTGGAATTTTTATACAATATACTTCGATTTTCTTTCTCCTAACACCTCTCAAAATTCTCCATGCTTCCCCAACTCTACATACTCCCTTGCTTTTCCTTTGTCTTAAAAAAGACTAATATTAAAACAGTATTTGTCATAATTGTGAAAGAAGAAAAACCTTTCTTTGCTACTTTATTGGTAAAATTTTCACAGAAACACCCAAGAGAAGACAGTATTTTAGAACTGTAATAGGTAGATATACATGTACAGAAAGTTATGAAACTCCTGTGCATTCATTAAGAGTATTTGTATAACATGAGAAAAATCCAGAATTTTAAGGGTGTCAGAGATAAAATGTGGCCAAAATTGGACTCATATTCCTGGAGACGTCTCAGTGGGAGAACACTACATGTAAGATTCTGGTTTCATCCTTGCACCATTACTAACTCTAAGGTAAATAAAATCATCCACTCTAAACACAAGAATAACGGGACCAGTGTTATTGGAGACCATTTTAAAAAGTTCATGGTTATATATAGTGAATAGGAAATTATTATATTTAACCATTAAAGAACTCTTACACCCTTAAAACTTTTCAATTACTTGGAGAAGTCGAAATAAACCAACAGAATTAAAAGAAATCTAAAAAAGACTCAAAGAAATTACAAATGAGACTACTATTAAGTAAAATAAAGTTCAGAACAGCTTATGTCTCTATAAAACTGAGGTATTATCTCTTTAAGTGTTCTTATTCATTTTAGGATGGTTTCTATTTTTTTATATGTTGAATTATAAATTTAAATTTTGAGACTATAAAATTTATATGGCTCAGAGAATAATCTATAATATTTTTACTTTGGATTTTGAATGAGTTGAGTATGGTTGGTATATAAGAAGGCAAAATAAAAATTAAATAATAGCAAAGGATGGATGAAAACATTAGGTGATAGTAGAGAGAAAGGGAGACTTCATGAAATCAAATCAAAAGAGGAAGCAGAAATCAACTGGAGAAGCCACATTGAAGTTGTCATCTGCAGTAATAGATTGGTAGTCCCAGGTTGAACAGTATTTCTGGTAAAACATTCAAGTAAAATATAACATAGTAACAGAGAGAAATCATATCTCAGAAAGGCCTACAACATCCACCAGAAAATGATTGTAGTATTTGAGGCAGTCAGCAGTGGCCCCAGAGTATAAGTTAAGACAACCATTCTTGGGTTTGAAGTGAAAGGGAACATAGCCACAGAACTTTTCACTGAGTTCAAGGAGTGGGTGACAATTTACCTATATGATGACCTTGCACATGATAAATGTGTGTACTTATATTTTTACAGGTGCAGAAAAATGTTGACTTCCCCAGAGTCAAAGGGCCTTGTTCCCTTTACAGCAGAATCACTTGAACTCATAGAAAATCATGCTGCTAAAAAATGCAACAAAGAACATGAAGAAGAAGATTTAAAGCCAAGTCCTTATTTGGAAGCTGGTAAAAAACTTCCATTTACCTATGGAACCCTCTCCCAAGGAATGGTGTCAGAGCCATTGGAAGATATAGACCCATATTACTATGTGAAGAGAAATGTAAGGATTAATCACCATTATTAAAACTGTATTTTAATGAGTTTATTTTCAGCCACTTAAATATAATTGTGATAAGACTTAATAAACACAATAGACAAAGAGATCTTTCATAATGTATTCTATGTGAGGAGAATATATTCAAGATAGATAAGAAACCTGATGTAACATCTGAGTAATATGTTAAAGCTAATGAATTTAGTATATGTACTGTTATTCTTTAATATAAATGGCTTTTGTAGAAATATATTAATTACTTTTTGATTATCAATTTAAAATAATTATAAAACAATTAAAATATAGGCAACAATTTCAGACTTTAATAATTTACTCACTTTTCAAAATAGTACATCCAAAATACATTCTTTTCATTTATTTATTTATTTTTATTATTATAAACAAAAAAGTCACACTTTCTATCATGTATATCCTTATCCAAGGTCTTTTCCCCCTCCAACACATCAGGTCACACTCTCTTCTCCACAACTCCCCATCCCCCCCACCCCTGGGCAGGCAGCTGGTGGTCCCAAATTTCCACTGTCCCAATATTGCTTAGTTCAGCCACCACTCCTGGCAGATTCAGTTTTCTCCCCGCAACCTCAAGACTGAGTCAGGTGTTCCTCTTGGGAGAGTGGGATCCAAGGAGTCAGTCCAAGGTGTTTCTGATCCCAAGCTGTTCAGTGGTTGTGGTTTGCAGCTTGGGCATGCTTTGCTTATTTTTTGTTTGTTTGTTTGTTTGGAGTCCACAAATGAGTGAGTACATCCCCTGCTTATCTTTCTGGGTTTGTGATACCTCGCTCAGGAGGATATTCTCCAAATCCATCCATTTGCCTGCAAGTTTTACTCAGCAGTAAGGAAAAATGATATCCTAAAATATTCTTTTTATTTTCACTCATTCATATACACACAAAATCAAGCCTATCTCATTTGAAGAAAGACATAAATTTATGTACACAGAGAGAGACACAAACACACATACACACCACACTCACAGGACAAGCACAAAATGTTAAGTATGAGAATGATTTTTCTTAGAAAATACAGAAATATAAGTGGATTGAAGAAGTGAGAAGAATTTTCATCTTAAAAGCACAATCTGGGGGCCTGTGAACTGTCTCTGGTTAAGAACATTGGCTGATTTTTCAGGAGTCAAGATTTGGAGTTACAACACCTACACAACGGCTCAAAGCTTTCTTTAACTCTAGTTCAAAATAGGTTGAAACTTTCCTTTTGTCACCCTGGCAATTAGGCACAGACATGGTTCATAGATACATGAAGCCAAAGCAGCTATAGGTAGCCAAGGCAAAACATTTTTATGGACAAATAGATGGAAAACAGACAAGACTGGCTCTGTAAAGGGGCATAGAAAGAGCAATGCTATTCCTGGAAACTCAGCTTTGGTGCTGATGTTGACAAAGACAAGAAAATGGAGATCTCTACATGATTTGATGTAGTGATCAAAAAACATATGGCAGGGCAGTGGGAGTTCAGTGAATCTAGCTTCTTCTTAAATTGGAGAGAACGGATCAGAAGAGACAATAGTAGAGAAAGCAAAGGAGAGAAAAAGGTAGAGAGATAAAGTAAGAAGGTGATGGAGAAGAAGAAAAAGGGGTGAGGATGGGGAAAAGAGAGGAAGAGATAGATAGATAGAAAAATAAAAAATGAGAGGGAGGGGATAATATGTTATTTTTTGCAAACTTAGTGTATGCACTGATATTCTCTAATATAAATGGCTTTGTAGAAATATTATGGTTACCATCTTCTAACTGTTGACTTTGAAATAAACATTAAAAGCTTTGAATATGGTAGAAGAAAATAGGGAGAGAGGAAGGGAGATGAGAGAGGAGACGTCTGCTGTGCAGCATGCTGTATAATATCAGCAAAAAGAATAGCAGGATATGACTGACAAATAGTGTCAATGCTTACTACTTGGAAGAGCAAAGTTGTCACTGACAAAAGTTAAAGTGAATTAAATTGAAGGAATATGAGGGTTATCTGGTAGCATTTTGATAGTGATGTATAAAATACACAGATACTATCTAATGAGGGTAGTCAAATTGGATGAAAATCTGTGGAGAATACACACTCACACACATACACACACACACACACGTGTTGCACAACTACGCCTCTGTAACACTGTCATGGCAAAAGTGTCACTTGTTTTCTTTTGAGATCATTTTAGTTAAAACATGTTGCATCCTAATCTGATTATTTCAGCACTCACTTTTTGGTGTGCTTAATGGGTAGTAACCTTAGAAATGGCTGCTGCTGAAGCAGCAGTCTGAGGACAGTGTAATGTGGCAGATTTGCTGGTAGCAGAGCTTTTGTTGTTGAAGATAAAAAATAAAGGTCTTAAAACGCAAAACAAATACTTCATGGCAGACCAATGCCTGGGAGTAGTTGGCCAACACAAAGCAGAATCCATGGGTTTTGCTGTTATTTTTTTTTATAATGGGTGTGTGTGTGTTGTCCCACTATTTCTTGTCTTTTTTCTCTTTTAATTTAATTTTACTATGCCCTCTTTTTGAGAAAGAGAAAGAACATGAATTGTGTGGTTAGAGAGGTGGAGATGATGTGGGAGGAGTTGAGAAAGGGAAAGAATATGATCAAAAGTTATTGTATGAAAAAAATTAAATGAAATATTAAATAAGTCTAAAAACCCACATAATAAGATAAATGAGAACAGAAAAGGACTCAGAGTTTTTTATGGCCCTAGCTGTTATGAAACACCTAGAGTAAAACCTGCAAGGAAGTCTTCATGCAGTAAGTTCTGCTTTCACTAACATCAGAATTTCTGAGTATCTGGGTTATATTTGGCTTATTCTCACAAGAACATAGATATAAATAATCATAAGCTTAAGAATACAATTGCAGCACAATCCAAAATTATTTATCCCTTCACTGTGACAAACACATATGTTATATTTTGCATGAAGTTTGCAATTGTCCTGGAAGCTACCAGGGAAAGAGGAGTTTAAATAATTATATTCAATTTTGTTGCCATTTAGTTCATTTAAGTGGAGATGGCAGAAACATTACAATAGCAGAACAAAGCCTCTACATGTACATGTTGAACCGCACTTTTTAAGAACCAAGGCACAGAGTTGTTTATAGTTAAAGCCAACATGCATGTGGAAGTGTTAGCAGTTGCACATTTTGTAATTTCTTTTTTATATGGATCTATCAATATAAAGGGCAATAAGTCATATCCCTTGTATTATTTTCATTGACTATAGAGTAGACTACTTTAGTATATAAGATTATTTTTAAGCCAATCTGTTCACCAGGTCTGTAATACTCGCTAGACAAAAATATTTCAAATTCAAATCCTCTGTAGTCAAAGCGTTATTTCAAGGCCAACATGCACAATTTAATAAAACCCTGTATCAAAAGAAAAAATAATTTAAAGAACCTCAGAATAAATAGTGGAAGAAGCTTTGCCTAGAATATGTGAAGCCCTTAGTATAATCCCTATTAGAAAAAGACTAATACCTAATTTTGATTTTAATAATACAATTTTATCCTATTATGTACTATATGTTATATTATAAAATATGTAATTTTATCTTACAATTTCCATAATATTTACTACTTATAATAATTTTTCAGTATTAAAGCAATCAAACTCAGGGCTTGCTGAAGGCTAAACAAACATCTTGTTATCAAGTAATATCAGCAGATAGAATATTTTTATGCACACTACACAACTAATAATTTCATTGAAGGGACATATTACAATGAATATACATGCACTTGTACTTTCAATGGCCATAGATTATATATATGTATAAATATATATATATATATCAATGTGCACAAGCTCACATGCATATCTGAATATAAAAACACATCCGCACATATATACATATGTATATATGGATCCATTTTAATTTTAGAATATTTCTCTACTTTGAATATAATTATAGATTTAATGCTTTAATATTCAAAATCCTTGTGTTTACATTCCATAAATTACTACTTTAGGATAGATTCATGTCAATAATACCAAATAAACTTTTCAAGCATTAATTTTTAACATTTACATTTAACTTCTTTTATTTTTAATACATTTTAATTAAAATAGAATTGCAACAATCTCCTCTACTTGTCCTTCCTCCAGCCCCTCCCATATAAATAATTTAAATGACTGATGTTATATTTCACAGCATTGGCTCTTCTTTGCTTTTATAATATTACATTGATTTTCCTTGTTATAAAATTAAAAATTTCCCATTCATTTAGTTGAGCTATATCTCCTCTGATACCTGAAAGTGCAAATCCATGAACCACCCAGAGTGCTCTCTGTTACATTAGTTCTGCTGAGAGTCAGGTCTGTGATGCCATGAAAAATGCTTTTCTTAGTTATACAACCCACAAAACAAAGAAAAGCAGTGAGCTACCAGGTAAGTTTAAATAGAAACAAAACCATGAAAAACAGTTTTTTGCCTATGATTAGATATCAAGGCCAAGGAAAATATAATCAAATTTTAGTCTACTGAGCACGGGAGCATGTTGCTGAAGTTCTGCATTCTCAGTTAACTGTATTTTCTGTGGTTTCTTGCAGACTTTTGTAGTGTTAAACAGAAGGAGAATAATCTTCAGGTTCAATGCTGTGTCCGTCTTCTGCACATTGTCTCCTTTCAGCTCCCTCAGAAAAGTAGCTATCAAGGTTTTGGTGAATCCATATCCTTTCCAAGTGTGGTTGGCTGTGTCTTCAGTGCACTTACAACAAGTTCAGATGTTCTGTTATTCAAACTCAGCTGCAGAACTATTCTTTCTCATTGGTACTTTATGTCATCATATTAAATAAAGGATTTTTCTGGGTTAATTTTTCAGTGTTTGGAAAATAGTGTTTAATAAAATATTAATAATAGTTAACAAATATAAATTTTTATTTTCCAGTAAAAATAACATGCATTTTTAATATTTACAAAAAGATTAGACTTTGTCCTTGTGTTTTTATAAAAGAATTTTATATAAATACTTCTTTTCTAATGTAATTTTATTATCTATTATTCCTTAACAACAGCTTACCCTTTTTAACTTGCTGATTTTAATTAGTGTTCTCACTGACAGCATGCTTATGTCCATGAGTAATCCACCGGAATGGATATTGTTAATAGAGTAAGTTACCTAGTTTTACCATATTAGTCTGTAATTATATTTAGTTTTTTAAACATTTTTAATTTTATTCTACTTATTAAATTACAAATGTGTTATGGATTGAACATAATACAATTTAACTTTTTTTAATCTTTAAAATAAATTATGAAGACAAGAGGTTTATTTTGCTCACATCTTTGGAGGTTCAAGGAAATAAATAGCATGTCTGCTTTTAGGTTTCTGTTCTAGTCAGGTTGTCTCTGCTACATTAAACTGTGGCCCATGGAAAGATCAGGGGTTCTCTAAGAAGCAGTCTCTAATATCTTGATACCATAAACCAATGAATAGCATGAAGGCAGCCTCAGCTTTTCTACATCTCCTCTTTGAGTCCTGAGAAAACACGTGGTCAGTTTCCTCATAACACACAGAACTCCAAATAGGCTTCATGTGTTAAAGATTCCATCAATCTTACATCACCACAATGGGACAAGATTCCCAGTATGTAGACCCAGGAAGACAATTCGCAATTTAATATTTCTATTTGTATACCTGATATGTTTGTGGGGCATACATAAATGAGTACCATAATTGAATTTTATAAATAACAACAAAAATAAGCATATGTCAATTTGTCAATTTGAGAATTTTTCTGCCCTTTTGCTTTCTTACTCAGATTTTTGTTAGTGTTGTTTGGATCCATACTTGCTGTGCAACTCTTACTTACCTTTACACACAGCCTCCTGTCTCAGACGCTTGAGTCCTGGAATTATTATAAGTAAATATTATCAGTGCAAATATTTAGAGCTCTAAATAGCTTTAGAATCTAATTATATTAATTGAAATGTTTAGGTATTTTGATATCTGTACATACCATGGTATCATGTAAATAGAGTTCCACTTATGCTTGATTTTTTTTTCTTTTTCACAGTATTATTTATTTCTATTTTTTAATAAATTTTCAGTTTTATACTTTTCACTGTCCTTGGAAACCTGGAATCTGGATTTTAGTAGAGTAATAGGAAAGTACACTAAATTATTTTTGGGAAATAAGGTTTCTCAACAATAACTTCGAGCTTTAACTATTTGAAATGTGTGTGTGTGTGTGTGTGTGTGTGTGTGTGTGTGTTTTTGAACACTCTTGTATTAAATTAAGGTTTAAATACACCATAATTAACTATGTTAACATCTCAATTTAGAGTATATTTGATATTTTTATATTTATCTATGTACTATAAAAAGATTAGATATCACCTGTAAGACAGGGCTATTGAGAAAAAGTCATCAGATTCATTAGCAGGCATTACTGAAGACCTCTCTACAGCTCTCTGCTAGGGTTCAAGGGGAAGAGACTCTTGGCTCCTTGCCTGATTGATGGTTTATACCCTATTAACAGATACAATTTTACCTTTCAGATAACTTGTTTTTCATATTGGGTGGCTGTCATAGACATAAAGTTTCAGTATCATTCTAAGAGTTAACATTTGTGTGATTTTTTTTTCTGCAGGAATACTTTGCTTGGGATTTACACATTTGAAATACTTGTAAAAGTCATTGCAAGAGGTGTCTGGGCAGGATCGTTTTCCTTCTTTGGAGATCTATGGAACTGGCTTGATTTCAGTGTAACTTTGTTTGAGTGAGTAATTTTTCATATTGCAAACATTTTAATGATTTTACTTATGAGTCCCTCAGGCAACCGTTTCCTGGTGTTCATCACAAAATAGGGGAATGGATGGATAGTTTGTTGTCTTGTAAAAAAGTTAATTTTCTTAGAAGAATGCATTTTAAGTGATTTTTATTTTTGTTGTTGAGTTCAGAACATCCTTAAGACTTAGGGGAGGTGCTTGGTTTACTTGAGGCTCAGTATTGAAACATTTCATTTAGCTCATGATTGGAAACCCTGTAAAAGTACGGACCGTTCTCAAGTTTTATGTATAATGCTAATTCTTATCTAACTTTTCATTGATTGTACTGATTGTATTTTCTTTCATGAAAATAATTAGTAGAGTCAAATTTCTGATAAATTATTTTAAAACATATTTCACCTTCTTAAAATAATTTTTATGAACAGTAAAAGTAGCACCTAACATATGATAAAAATAAAATATAACTGACATCATTATAATTATTCCCATTATCATCTCTTTTTACTTAGCTGCCAGCTAATGCTTTTCTAGTCAAGGTAACAGACAGCCTGTATTGTTTACATGTGCACATCTATGAAATTTGAACTCATCCCACTAAGTTTCCAAAGAAGTCCTCTGAATAAAGAAATAGTCCCACCTTAAAACTGAAATTGTGACAAAAAAAATATGTCCCACCACACAGATAATAAACAGTGGATGTCATTTCTACCTGAACATCCTGGCTGCAGAGTAGATTCTTTGACACAGCATACATCCTGCCTTTTGCTCTTATCACTAATCACCATCACCTTCCTCATCACCAAGGAGTTTATGGTGAATTGTATTCCTATCTTTAAAACCAGCTAGTAGGTTTTATTTTCATTATTTTTTTAAAAAATAAGGTAACAACATTTGATAAATGTATTATAGACTGTTGTTCTTCACGAAATTTAGTATAGAATAATTTGAATTTGTAACCTACTGCTACATAGTGGCAACTTTTTTCAGAGCTAGTGTGTCTTCCAATCAACAATAAAACTATTTCTAGAATGGAATAATGGAATCAAGGGAAATTTTTGGAAATATGATTTTTATAGTACCTCTGAAAGACCATAGACTCAATGACTTCCAAATAACTATAATTACCCCCACAGGCTTATCGCAAGGTTTTCACTTCTAAATTTCCTTCCAATGATTGAAACTGTAAGAACATTGAGAATTTTGAAGATTATTCCTTTGAACCGAGGTAAGAAATACTATGGGATTTATTTCTTTCACTGTGTTTTTCATTTTGTGCATTCATGTATCCATTTTAACTGTCCTCTTATTACTTAGAAAATGTGTGAAATTGAACAATATTTCCACTTTGAAAACAGTCTTAAGTCATCTAAGCCTTAAAATTTGCATGTTGACCAGGAAAAGCAAGAAAAAACAATACATTTAACTGTTGTTTATGTGATGGGGCTTTAATACTTATAATGCTAAAATATAGATTAAAATTCAATCATGATTTCATTTTCCGTTATCTTTGATCTTTGCAAATTGTAAAAGAACTTATAAATATTCCTTAAATTCCAAGGAGAAAACAGATTTTAATGATGCTACTTTTGACTTCTCTCTTTATTTCATCAAGAAACCAGTTGAAATGAGTGAACATAGGCTAATATTGTTGTCAGCAAGATATGATAGAAACATAGACAAACATTGTGAATTTACACAATGACAGAAATGAATGAATTGCAATGAATTCAGAAGGTGAAAGCTTTCAATTTCAGAAGTTTGGCCAGAAAATCCTGTCCACATTGATAGTCTGGCCAGTGTGAATATGGAATTTTTAAAGGCAATCTTAGTTGCCCAAACGAATACTTATATCACACATCATATAGCACACAATTAATATAGTTAGGTCTTCTACCTATGTGATTCCCAGAACAGATACAATGAGTAGACACCTGATAAGCTACATCAGAGCTTAAGATGTTTTGGAAATAGGCTGAGAAAAATATATCTAGAATGTTTATTGATAACATAATTTAATTAAACCATATTTAGGGAAGAAGCTGCTGTTGAAGCCACAGCAAGGGTCAAGACTAAGAGTGAACATGCAGAATTAAATCCTGCTATGGGATAAAAGAACAGAAATCAGGTCTGACAGAAACTATAGATTCAGGCTCAGCAGGTGAATTTGGGACAGGTGGATGACAGCGTTCAATGTTGCATCATTAACAGAAGAAATGAGCCTAGCTGAAGCAGCAGGAATTGTCAGGATTCATGTTGTTCCTTACCAAACACCAGGTATCCTGGACACTGCCATGCTAACCTTCTATTACTTTAGTGGGCTCAGGTAAGAAGAGTCACACCCTTTTCTCAGTCTAGTCTGTCCAATTAAATCTGAAATAATATTACTATGCTCATGCCACCCTACAGTCTCAGATACTCAGGTAAATTTAAAGGGCAGCATACTTTATGCTTTCTAGAATGTCATCTTTCATTCCGTGTGTGCAAGGCAGATGGCACTATCTGCAAGTTTTATGAGGACCACAATCATTAGAACCCTCAAAATCTAGTCAAAGGCTGCTTATAAAATAGAGTCTCTCGCGGAAAAGCACATTTTTAGAAACTACTGTCTTACTAATCTGGAATAATTTAGAGTATGGCATAGTCTGATCTCAACTAATAAGATCTCCCTTTTCCTCAGTATTTATATATTGTCTCAACATGTTCAGGGATGTTCTTACAGACAGATTAAGCAGAAAACTGTGATCCTTACAATGGAAGATGGTGAGGACTAAGTACAGCTCTCATTTCTAAATGTGCAGGCAAATACTCATCTGTTCATTTTGATATAGAGTGTCATTAATAGCAAAAGACACATACAAAACTATCAGAGTGGAGCAAGTTTACTGGGCTGTAGTAAAGCAAGCATTGTAATGAAATCAATAGATAAAGACATCCAAGGTAGATGCGGTGTATCAATAGTGAGATACAAAGGTAACTTTCTTGGTCAAAACACTTATAAAAAACCAGATGTGACTACATCATGAACTTGAAATACAGGCTGAGCAAAAAAGGCAAGTAGACTAGATGTGATGAAAAGTCAAACTATAAATACTTTAAAACACCACATTTAATACATTAAGCATGAATATTTTAGGGTCTCTGCATTACAGCCAGTAAATATGTTTAACAAAAGCAGTTTGTGGCATGGCAATCCAACCACAGTCAGGCAAGAAAACAAATAGTTCTGCTATGGTGGAAATCTAACAACTTTAACTTTCTTTGTACCCCAAGAATAATAAGAACATAAAATGGCAGCATCTTCAAGTTCGCCAGAGAAATTTTAAAGAAAGATAAGTAAGGTTTACTCAATTCAAGAAAGATATGCTTCCAGAGTTGGGAGTGAGCTTGTTGTAGATATCTCTTTCTTGTCCAAGGAACACAGAATGGGGCATGTGTCACCAATATAGATTACATGGACAAATAGTACAAGTCAGGAGGAAAAGTGAATCATTCAAGAGAAAGCAATCCCATCTGTGAATTAAATAAAAACAATAAAAAAGAATATGGTGTTTTACTTAATTTTAAAATTTTTTACATCTTTGAAAATGTCTTTGCTTTCATTATTTACCATACATATTGATTCTACTTCCCTCCAGCTCACTCTGAATTCCCCACTCAATCTCCATCACAATACACAACATTTTTGTTATTAATTTACTCTTGAATCTAATTAGTGCTGTCCATAAGTGCATGAGTGTGTTGTGATTCACTGTGGCACAGCATGGTTGTTGCACCCACTGGCTATGGCACACATCAACTCATAGAAGCTGTGCTTACTAGCACAAGACACACCTAACTGAACCAACCATCTGATTTTGAGGATTGCAACAGGAAAAAAAAAAACCCTAGAGTTTGCCTGGCAGAAGATAAAAATTAGATAAAACAGACATATTCGTACATTTTAAGATAAAACTGATCTAAATATAGGATGCTGGATGAATATTAAATGATCATGTAAGTAAAATATGTTATTATCAATGCACCAAACAAAGGAACAGTATAAAGGAAGACTAATAAGCTTCTGTTTCACCTGATAGTGAGATGAACTAACAAAGTGGAGAAAACCACATTCCATGTTCTGCTTGATTCCTGACCCTGAAGAAGACATCATAGCAAATGTAAAACATAAGCTTTTCCCAAATATATTGGAACCTTTTGAGTTGTTAATATAAAGGAAGCCTTTAAAAACAGAAAAGTTCTTTTACTAGATAATGCAGACACAACACTTTAAATCAAAGCACATTTGTCTTGCTTTACTGTATGACTAGCCTGTATTGATAAAACAAGTTTCATACAGGCTCCTACTAAAATGTTTCTGAATTTTATCAAGTATCATTACTAACAATGATACCAGACACTCTTGCTATGACATTGGCTCCCAGCATTTGTTAGACTCAGGCAATAGGAATTAGAATGAAGGACCAATTTATTAATTGTAAACAAGACTGATATTTGCTACTGGAGAGGTTTGCTATAGCTATTTTGTTGGAAATAGTTTTCTCTTTCTTAAGTTAAAAACACGTGTCTTTTTTTTCAGGGCTGCTGTCAATTGTGGCGACACTGGTCCAGTGTCTAAAGAAACTTTTTGGTGCCATTGCCCTAACTCTGTTTTTTCTGACTGTATTTTCTCTAATTGGTATGGGTCTCTTTATGGGCAATCTGAAGCACAAATGTCTACGCTGGCCTGAAGAAAATGAAAATAAAACCCTGTACAACAGAACTGGAAGCCACTATTACATTTCAGGTATGTATTATACTCCATCTAATGACAGAGAAGTCTTTAGAAAAATTGAGCACTCTATTTAGGGGGAAATTATAAATGTTATATCTATATTCAAGAAGTAATTTGAATGTTTTTCTTCCTTTTTTAATTAAAATAATAAACTTTCCAATTTTCAAATAGTTAATCTGGAGAGCCTAAAATTTGCAAAGCTGTGCAAATTTTGTTTTTAAATTTATTCCAGCGAACTTAAAGTTATTTAAGGTTATTTATTAAAGTGTAAATTTTTTTATCTGTTATAATATTTGCATTTACTCTAAAAGTCAGAATATTGCTTTAATATGTAAATTATTATAATGGTTGGATTTCAGGTACATTTTTAGTTTTGCTTTAAAGAGTAAGAAAATGTTTTAAACATAAAATAATAAATAAAATATAATTTCTTAGCTTTAGACGTTATGTAAATACATGTATGTTTATCGTGATTTTTTTTCAGAAGAGACACAGAAATAGCTATACTATCATCAGCAACAAACAGGAATAGAAAGAAATTAAATTATGTTCCAGTGCCTTATAACTCCTTGTCAGTTATAAGGAACTAGGGAAACTAGGAATCTGGCCAAGGAAAGACTGCTTTGGAAAACATATCTCTTCACCACGCAATAAACTCATACCAGATTCTTGTCTCCTATTAGGCCCCATTGGCAATATTTAGGGAATGTGTCTATGGTATTCTGTTAAAAAGATAGTCTTACATAGCTCCTGCATGTTAATATATTTTGTGTTTCATAAACACTAGAGGAAATCATAACAATTGAGTTCCTTGGCCAACTGCATAGTATGATTTGCTGCAATAGGGAATTGTAATCATAT
Source organism: Sigmodon hispidus (assembly GCA_004025045.1). NCBI lineage: Eukaryota > Metazoa > Chordata > Mammalia > Rodentia > Cricetidae > Sigmodon > Sigmodon hispidus. The sequence goes on from PVIH01000752.1 coordinate 242,843, forward strand.
GAACAAGCTAAATGCTGTATGTCTTACCCATATACATTTCAATACTAAGTCTAGTGCTGAAATCAAGGGACGTGCACTTTAAATCCTGATCCTAACTCAGGTGTTCACTGTTTTTGTGTATGTAATAGCTAAAATAAGCTACTTATTAAAATAAACAAATATTGCTGTTTTATCAGTTATTGAGAAAACAATACCAAAAAAATAGAACTCTGATTCTTTACATCCTTGTTAAAGCATGATATTGTAATTTTAAAACTTTTTCTAAATGCATACTATTTTAAAGCCTGCCAATCTCTTCCATTTGCCAATGACATATTATGAATTACAGAAAATATTGTATTTATGAAATATTAGGACATAAGCAGATGTGGAATTCCCATGGAAATCCAGATGGGCTTGATGTGGCTGACTCAAAATTGAACATAGAACCTCATTGTTTTTTAAATTTTTTTTCAGAAAGAGAAAACTTCTACTATTTGGAAGGAGAGAGATATGCTCTCCTCTGTGGCAACAGGACAGATGCTGGGTAGGTAGTCTTAATGCTTTCCTGTAGCATGTCATTATCACTTACACAGGAAATGAACATTTGTTTTACTACTATTTTCAGTTGACTGTATTTTCTTACTTTGTTATCAAAGTGTATTCATAAAAAATTGTCTTATTCTATCTGAGAAGTTTTTAACAAAATTTTATAGACCACAGGTCTTAGAAGCAACAGAAATGAGTTTCTTAGTCAGGCAGACTTAAATCTTCAGGTCCAAGTGGCCAATAATGAGCTATGGGGCTTGCTCTGTTGGCTCCCAGGCAGGCAGTAGTGGTGTGATGTTTTTAATCCCTTAACAGTAATCTTTCTGTGTTTCTGTGAGTTCAAAGAAGATAGCTGGGTGAAATTTATCTGTGGTGTCTCCTCTCTTTGATATTCCAGCCTTTCCCCAATACCTGACTCTGAGTTTTCTTTAATACAAACAGAATTTGTGCTACACAAAGTGTCTCAGATCTCCTGTGTAAAAGCTTTAACTATACACATGAGACTCCTTTTTGACCTATTCTGTTATCAAAAGCACCACCTCCTAATACTATCACCTTGACAGGTCATATTCCAACATATAAACTTTGAACAAATGCAGAAGTATGTCGAATGGAATGCCATTAATTCAATTTTCCCAGAAAATTAGTAGGCAGATTAGTTGACTGACTTATTTTTGCTTAAGAAGCTAGGAAATCCCATGGGTGGAATGCCAGCAAAGACCTGATTTATTTTCAGTAAGCTGCAGCACCAGCAATTAACAAAAGATTATATATGTCAACTCTTTGGTTGTGAGCTCATTTTGTTACTAATTTTTTAGTAAAGTTATTTTCTTGTCTTTCATCCTTGACACAGTTTCACTTTTCTATTCTTCTCCCATTTCCTCCATTCCTACCCTATCCTCTGTGTTCCCACAATTTACTCCATTCCTCCTCCTTTTCTGTTTAGGAAAGGATAGTCTACAATGAGCATCAGCAAAACATGGCACATTAAGATGTAATAAGACTAAGCACCTCCCCATGTATTAGGGCTGGGCGAGGCACCCTGGTATGAGGAGTAGCATCATCACAAAGGTTAGGAAAAGAGTTGAAGACAGTCCCTGCTGCCACTGTTTGTTCTCACAAATAGACCAAGCTACACAACTCTAACATGTTATCGAGAGAGGCTTCATCCAGCAACTGATGGAAACAGATGATGATCTACAGCCAAACACTAGGCAGAGTTCAGAGAATCCTGCATAAGAGGGTGAGACAGGATTGTAGGATCCTGAGGAGTCAAGGACACCACAAGAAAACTCATAGAATCAACTAACCTGGACTCATAGAGGTTCAGAGAGACTGAACCACACCCAGGGAACCTATATGGGACTGACCTAGGTACCTTGCATATATGATTGTCAGCTTTTAAAGAAGAGATACATTAAAGATATACTGTTATTTTACCTATTTGGTGTGTATATACATTTTACATTAATAAAATTACTTTAAATATTAGTAAATAATTATTCAGCAAGGATACATAATTCAAGTGTTGTTAAGACGAATTTATGTTTATTACATATATACTGGTATGTGTCATGGCAGACATGGAGATTAGTGGACAACGTGCAGGACTCTTTTGTCACTTGAGTACACAGAATTGAGGTGAGGGGTTCAGGCCAGGTGGCAAGTGACTTAACTCACTCAGCCATCTACTGGCTGTGTCCTGTGGAGTACAATGGAACAAATAAGAAAATAACAGCAAGTCACCACCAGCCATGTGGACTTGAATGTGGTCCTTTGCTCTTAGTTGAGATGTGCCACCCACTCATAGGCTCAATTCTTTTACTCTTTCTTCCTTTGCCTTCTGGGAATTGTCTGAGGCACTAAGAGAAAGTGCACCTGTATAGTTTATATAACTTTTGGTGACTCAGAAGTTTTATCGCTTAGCTGCCATTATATTCTGAAATCCAGCTTTGGGACCCTTCTCTTTATAACATCATATTCAATTAACCCTCCACTTCAAATATAATCATATGCCTTATGAAGTCATCTGGCTATGAATATTAACAACACAATGTTATATTTCAAGGCAATAAATAAAAAACATGCAGTGTTTAAACACTAACACCATAGTTATCAGCATGTTAAGCTACCCCAAATTAGTAAAGGACTACAACCCCAATCATGCTTTTCTCTGACTCTTAAGATTGCAGTCTATTCATTTGATTATAGTTTGCTTAATGAAAAGCTGTAAGTTATTTAATCAAATGTTTATTAACACCTGCTTTGTGCCAGACAATTTACTGGAAGATAGGCATTCAAAAAGAAATTCAATTTGTCCTTTGTCTCTTTGTCATCAAGATGATTGTAAATTCTTTGTGTTAAAAGTAAAAAGATACTAGTGGTGGGAACAACAGCAGATTTATTGTAAAGAGTAATTTTTCGTCCTGACTTCATGGTTCCTCTGTGCCAAGTGCAATGCTGAGTTTGTGAACTACATACATACTTTCACTCACATTTTGCCTTGCACTATAAAGTAAGCATGTCTCACCTTAAGTACTAAAAAACTAAAAAGTAAAGTGAATATTCAATATCACTTGATTAACAAATAACAGAAATAGCAGTTGGGTTTTTATTTTTGAAACATCTGGACACTCTTGAAATTGCTACAATATTGATTAAGAGACTTGCAACTAATTGGGACTTCATATGGTTTAACAAGAAAGGTAACAAAATTAAAGAAATATATTTCTATACCATCAGACAATGCAATTTTTATGATATTTTGAGTAAAGAAGGTAGATTAAAATTTTTCACTTGAAGTAACTGCATTGATTTCCTGATTTTTCTGACTAGGAACACTATGACTAAGAAGTTATGTTAGAATATAAAGATCCAGATCTTCAAAAAGAAAGTGAATTGTGACTCCCAGGAAGTAGGTTATTTGTCTATGTATGTGAGAGTGAAATATTTATTTAGAATTCTCTTTCATTTTCCCCCATTACCTCCTGGACAACTGTTCCCCTCAGATCTTTACTTCCTGTCAAACATGCCAACTAGGTTGAAAAACTGTTCAGCTTATTGAAGGTTCTGTTTAAGTTACCAAAATGATGTGCAGGCTCAGAGATGCAAATAGCAAAAGAAAAATAAAATGACTACATGCTAGAGAACCAGAAGAGCAAAGGCAGAGAAAGACTGGGGACCTTTTGTAAACCTCCAGCAGATTTCTGAGTGTGTTTCTCTTTGCTTTTCTTTCATGTCAAATCCATGTGAGTCACAAATCACTAGCTCTCTGATGGTAATTCTTTCCACTTTGCCTGGAATGGATGCTAAGCTGATTCACCTTGGGATTTCTTGCCCTTTCTGGGGAGGGGATGGAGATGTGGGGGAGGGAAGCTGAAGGCTGACCAGGACACGTCAGGAGGTGGAAGGATGGAGCAAGGGGATACATGGATTAAAAAAAAAAAACCTTTATTTTATAAATAAAAATATTTAAAAATAAAATTGCAGTCCAGGAAGCCTCAGTGCACAAGTCTTTTTAAACCACCACATCTTCCATTATATGACTAAGGCACACAACTTGGCCAACCCCAAAATAATGTCAGGGAGAAATTACACAAAGGATTATTATAGAAGAAAATAGAATCTATTAAGCCAACACCACAAAGAGCCACATCACTCCAAGCTTACATAGAAAAAACCTTGAGACCTCCCTGAAAGGGAAGGAAATAAATATTTAATGTACTCTTTCCCACAAGTTCTAGCTCTGCTTCTCAATTATTAATGTGACAAATGTTTTCTCACCTTAAATAATGAGAACTGAGGGTCTGAGGTGAGATCGGTTGAAAATTTACAACCTCATATATTATAGTTTATTTTTGCCAGTGCTTTTCTAACAGTTATGATACTTTCATTATGACACATGGAGATTTTCCAGTCCTTCCATCTGCCCTCTTCTTCTTTCTCTTCCCTGCCTGCTGGGCTATGGTGTTATGGCTTGAAGTCAAGGACTCAAAATGCTAAGCAAACACTGAATAGCAGTTTTAGCTTATCCAATTTGATTTTGTAGAGCAAAACAATGAATAATAACAGTATATCATATTCTTGAAACTGGTAAGTATTCTTACCACAGTTATTGTAGATATGTGAACTATGCAAATATTATTAGCCTAGTTTAGCAATTCCACATTATATAGTGATTTAAAGCATATTTGTGATAAATACATATTTTTGTCAATTAAATTGCTCTCTAAAACTAGAGAGTATTTATTCTTGCTCAATACTTTACATGTGTATCAATGTGAAATATAACTGATTTTTAGTGTTTTCCTTAAAAAGACAATTGTTTACCTTTGTGCAGGGATGGCTTTATGCTTTTGGGGAAAGGGTTGCTAGTATTTATGATTGTTCCATTGCCTGAAAGTTGCTTGAGGGTGAACATTTCTTCCTTTTCTGTCTTCTTTAGCCAGTGTCCTGAAGGTTATGTGTGTGTTAAAGAGGGCACAAATCCTGACAATGGCTTCACAAGTTTTGACAATTTTGGTTGGGCCTTACTTGCTTTGTTTCGATTAATGACCCAAGATTACCCTGAATTACTCTATCACCAGGTAAGAAGATAATCTGAGAAAATCTGCTGATAACATAATCTGCAGATGTTAGATGTTAAAGGTATCTTCTCCACCCATGCAATATACAACCCAAAATGTGAATTAAAATGTTAAAAAAAGTGTGACTATACATGAGGGGGGGGGAATAGAGAGGGAGAGAGAGAGACAGAGAGATAAAGATAGAGAGAGAGAGAGAGAGAGAGAGAGAGAGAGAGAGAGATGCTTGTAAGTGGATTTATGTAAAGAAGAATTTAAGGAAAAAAGCAGAGAATCACAGCAGCTGAATGTGAAACTCTCTGTCAGCTCCTGTACACTGTCTGTGTTTGGCCTTTAATACTTCATCTTTACAGCAATGCTCTACAGTCAATGCACAGACCCTGGTTTTCTAGGGTCTCACTGAGGACATTACTGCTTAATAATAGTATCACAGTAAAATATTTCAATAGTAGACACACTCAGATTTGGGGTTCTGATCCTTCCCCTTGCATTCCAATAATTTTTCTGCACACAGGGCAGTGTCAGAAGCCTCAGCCCTACCAGCCACACAGTCCCAGTGGAAGCACCCATTTGCTGTGGTATATGTGTCATGCTGAGATGTTATTTGTCTGGTCAGACACAGTAAGCACATGTGCAATATACACACTTTCAGTCCATCATGAATTTATGGATAATATCTGTTTACTTATTTTGTTATATAAGAAGATAAAATTTGAGTAGACTGAATAATGTCTCCAAATTTCCAAATGTACTCACTGGAGCTTACTTTTTTGCTCCAAAAGCCATAATGCTGACCTGTTTGGTATTTGTGATATATACAAAGAACATTTTCAGGTAGTAATATTGTGTCAAAATATTGTGAGCCTATGACATTGTCCTACATTATTATTTACTAATTAATAAATAGTCATTTTTATTTTTTTACTTTAATAAAGATTAGATACTGCTCCAGTTGTGGTGACGGAAGTCCAATTGTTATGAAGACAATATCCATATTTTTTTAAAATTTGCTTTTATAGCTACTTTTGTATAGCAATCTCTCAGGAAAAGATGATGCTTGTTACAATAGAGATAAGGGAATCCTTTAAAGACCATCTCCATTACTGTGAATTGTATGAAATTTTCACCAAAGCAAGATAGTTAATATTAAAAGATAATAGAACAAAGTGTTTTTAACCCTGTATTTTAAAAGCAATTTAAAATTGGGAAAGTTAATTTTTAAACACGTTAAGAGAGCTCTTTTGGGGTCAATATAAACAAGTCTTATCCCACTGAGATACAGGGCCCATGATGGACCTAAACCCACAATTTATATCTTATAAAACCTGTGGAGTCTACTAAATTAAGTTGTTCAAGACTTCGGAAATATTGTTGCTGTTCCAAAACAGTTCAGCTCATGTTTTAGGTAATATTATGTCAGATCTAGGTATTCCTTTAAACACATGGTACAGACATGAGCAAACCCTTTTCAGCCCCCATAAATAAAGCTGAGTGTATTGTGGTCTGCTATGTGCCAAGGACTCTGGGCTTGCTTCTTTCCATCCTCATAGAAACTTGGTAAAGTTTGTTCTAGGATTAGCCATTTTTATACTGAGACCTAAGAAAACATAGTTTCCCCATTACTCTACCGAGAAAGTATATTTTGAGATGGTGCACACCTATAATGCCAGTCACTGAGGCAGGAGGATTGTAAATTTGATAATAGCTTACCTGTGCTGTGTAAAATTCCCTTTATTTTAAAAGGGAATATATGTATGTATATATATAAATATATATATACAAATATATGGGAAGATATATGTGTGTGTATACATTAGCCTATATTACAATCATACATAAAAATCTAATCAATCCTGAATATAAGTTTCTGAGCAGTATTTCCACAGTCCGGCTATTATATGCCTATTGAAAATGGTATTAAATATTATATACAAGTGTTACTGAATATGATAAGAAATATATAATCCTTATTGTTCATGACCTGTAGCAAATCCTAGACTATTCACTCCTGGCCATTGAATGGATTAGTGTTAATAGCAGTTATTAGGTCCTATAAATATTTAATCAAATTATGAATAATTGTCTTAATGTACTAACAGGCAATTAAAATCCCCTTTTAAAAACTAACATGTTCCAAGTAAATATGACATTGTTTCAAAATTAATTTGGTTCTTCTCACTATTCTAAGACAATCTTTAACTTTCTTTTGTCACAAAATTTTTTTTAAGTAATATATTTCTATTTATATAAATGTAAGCATAAAAATAAAAGAACTTGTTTCACTTCGTTGTAATTATATACATTTAATCATTGGACATAAATCAATTATGTTTTCTACTTACATTTTTCTAAATTTATTTTTATTTAGCATATGTAATTACTATGAACTCAAAGATAATCATGATCAGTTTAGAATTTCTATTTTCAACTTTTAAAAATATTTTGTCCTGTAATTGTGTCACATTAGACACAGTTTTCTCTAAAGATTTCATCAGAAACAGTGCTCTGATAGGCTGACATGCTTCTCCTGTCAGCCTAGCTTTTCACGTGGTGACTTTCCTATGAATTAGTGATCAGAGAAAATGATCTTTGTAACATATTTTGAATGTTTCCTACACCTAAAGAAGAAAAGCATTTTTTGTATTGATAATTCTTTATTGCACAGGGTCAATTATTTTTCCTTTGTTGTGCTCACTGTGGTAATAAAAACATGAGGGAAATATTCATCCTAAATTAGGGGAATTCCTAATTTCATCACTTATTTGATAGCATATATTTATACCGCATCTGTATATTTTAAATTAAACAATTTTTAGTTATTTCTTCAGGTAGTGCCTAAAGACTTAAATTTTATTTTGATTATATTGAATTTATGACTGAATTATTTTTATGACAATATTTTATTTTCATCTAAAATGAAAATATAGAAAGATAAAGATAAATCATAGTTCCCTCTGTCTTCTGTATCCCACCTCTCCATAGATCCTTTATGCTTCGGGAAAGGTCTACATGATATTTTTTGTTGTGATCAGTTTCTGGTTTGCCTTTTATATGGCAAGTTTGTTCTTGGGCATACTTACTATGACCTATGAAAAGGAAAAGCAGAAAATGTCTGGGAAACCCAGAGACACAGAACCTGAATTTCAACAGACTATGAAAGAACAGGAGGAAGAAAATGAAGCAGATGAGGTACAAATTTCTCACTTTAAGATCTGTAATATTAGAACTTCTTCAAAGTGTTAGTGTGTGTGGCCTTCTGACAGATGTTAACATTGTATATAGTACATTGTCAGGGGGAAAGTGCTTTATTGGTGCTGAAAAGATGATCACTTACTATTCTTGAGATGTGAATGTGATGCCCAGTATCCATATCAGTCAGCATAACTGTCTGAAACTACAGCTTCTAAGGGGATCTGACATTTTCTTCTGGACTCCACAGGCACAAGTACTCAATGTACATAAATAACAAACACACACACACACACACACACACAAGCACATGCACACACATACATTTCATTAAAAGTAAAGTATTTAGTAATGTAATTTTGCTAAAAATGACTCACTTTTGCTTTCTTTACTGTCTTTTATATACTCGTTCTTTCTTACTATAATGTGGTAAGAATGAGTAATGTATTTGCTTATTTCATATGTATAATTGCTGACCTAAATTTTCATGAGTACTCTGGAGAATGTCTTGATATGTTGTCCTATCATAATTAGACTACTCCTAATAACTTACATTAGATTAGCATATCGAAATTAGTTCTAAACAGCATGCTCAATTTTAAATGATGACTTCCTCATTTTTTGCTATAAAATACTTAAGACAATTGTGTGTGTACAGGAATGAGGGGACAGAAGAATACAGCAGCAAGGAGTAGATTCTGACAATGCATATGAACATACCTCTTTCCTTATATTCTTTTCAGGAAAACTAGAAATTGGTCAAATTGAAACAGAAAACAAAAGTTAAAGAGGAAATACATTTGGAAACTCTTCTATTGTAAGAGAAAAATGGTAGGGAAAAGAAGTAGAAGGGCCAAGAAATGATCTGACATTAGAAACTGTAGGAAGACTAGCTGAGAGCTTAATTAATATAAACATTACTTCTTAGCTAAAAGCTACTGAAGACTAAACCTTCCATACATGTAGTGATCAACACTAAAACGTCTCTGGGAAATAACTGTACCCATAGTGGAATATGAATAACAGGATGTAGGAATGTGCCCAGTGACTTCATAGACTCTTGTATCCATAACATGCATGCCATTGAACAAGAAGCAATTATGGACTGTATGAACAGAACATGTACAAAAGAGGCTATTATCGCTCACAAGCTAAGTAGTAAAACAGGAAATTACAGAAGCTTTCTGTCTCTACAAGTCCCAAGACTTCAGTTTGAACTCACAGGATCTGAAAGAAATGTTGACTGTGTAAGTAGAATTTCAGAATCTCAAGAGCTTGCCACTAAGTCTCAAGGGAACAACAGCTTAACAATGCTTCTCTTATTCCTACATGAAGTGCTCTATTAGCTCTGGTTATGAAATAAGAATATCGACATTTCCTTGTTTCTTCTTTCACTTTGATAAAATTTGGTTTTACTGAAGGTTTCCTGGTTTTCATTAAAATCTTTTAATTATGAAGACTTTTTTTCTGGAAAAATTTGAGAATGTATCCCATGTAGAATTTTCTGGAAAATAAAAATAAAATCCATTTTTATAAGATCTCTTTCCTTTTCCCTTTGTATTTATGCATAATATCATGCCAGGAGAGAAGAATTCAATTAAATGACCTTTTTAAATGGGTCAAGTTCCAGTTCTACAGACATGATTACAAAGAGATGACATACATGAGACACATTCTCATACTCCAAGAATCTAGGAATGTTGTTGACTAAAAACCCAGTGGTAAAGTCAGATAAATGTGGGCTTCAGTTCACTTCAGCCACATAAGATGCATGATAAATTCATCAATTCTGTATCTTGTGAAACATTAGCTTCTTTGTCAATAAAATATGAATTGTACATTTTGCCTATTATAAAGTGAAACACACAGAAAACACTGTGTAGTGTTTTAATATTTTCAGCTAGGAAAGCATGTTGTGAGAAGAAGTGTTAGTAAGGTCATCAGCAGTATCATAGAGCATATAAAAGATAGCTTCAATTTTTCACAATCAGCACTGCAAACTAATAATACTTGATTTTTGTTTTTTGTTTCTTTGTTGACATAAAGTCTCACAATGTAATTGAGACTGGCCTAGAACTCAACCATGTAGCCCAAGAGTATCATAAAATCAATTCTTCCTCAGACGCCATCCTTCAGTGATTATAAGTCTGAAGCACCACACCCAGATTGAACACATGACATTGATGGAAAAAAAATTTATGTGAAATGTGAACTAGTTCATAAGAATATGTTAATTATATTAAATATATCTCTTAATGAAGAAGGCAAAGGGACAAAATATTCTAATTTTTGAGGCCAATCAGGTTTCTATCCAAGGGCCAAAGTGGAACTCAGATTCCATTCTTTTGACCGTATAGAAAGATTTTCCATTGATGTGCCTCAGAAGAGCCCTGGTCCACCTTCCCATCTGGTATTTTAAATACTTACAGAGGAATCTGTGAAGGTTTTCTGGGGAGCTGAGGGTGGGGTCCAAAGCCCTCTGTGTCTGAGTAGTTTGTCCTCAATAACCTCTAATCTATTGTTCTTGCTGGTTACCTAGCAATTCCTATGGTCCAGTGCCATAATGACACCAAAATGACAGTTTCCATGGGTAATTCTCCTGTATACCATTAGCCACTGGTAAAGCTTCAGTGAAAACGTGGGATATTTAAAAATCAGAGTGATGCAAGTAATTTGAAAAATGGTGGAGTACCTCTAAACTGACATCCTCAAGGCATATATCTAATTAATCTAAGTAGTATTTACATTTCTCTAAATATTAGGGATCAGCTTTGATAAATCTAATCACAGTATTTTATTTGCATAACACTCTGTTCCAATAAGGAGAAAAACTATGCAGCTATAAGAAGCCCAGTGATATTTCCAGAACAAAAAGAAAAATCACTTTGGTTGAATTTTCTAAATTTCTAAAAAATGTATGCATTATAATATCAGTTTATTTTTTATTGAAAAAGGTTTTTTTTTTTATATTAACCACTGCTCCCCCTTCCCTTCCTTCTCCCAGTACTCCCTCAGCCTTCTCCCACTCATCTCCCCCATCCATTCCCAGAGGAGGTTAAGGAATCACAATGGAATGTCAGAGTTGTTTGGATTTGCATTTCTCTTCGGCCTAAGGATAACATCAGTTTCTTATTACCTTGTAAATTAGCTAAATTATTTTCTTAAGTATGTGTAGTTTAAGTATACAGTTGACCTGACATCCTTAAATTTAGTTTACATTTTAATCTACTTATAAAATGAGGGATGACTCTCTGTTGATCTAAAAAGTCTTTTTTAAAAAAAAACGAAACTCAGCATGATGTTTTTATACTAAACATGATTTTATTTTTTTAGTTATGAATAAATTTTATTTTTTTAAACTATGAACAAAGAAGTCACATTTTCTATCCTTGTACATCCTTAATCAAGGTCCCTTCCCCCTCCCACCACATCACATCATTCTCTCTTCTCCACATCTCCCCATCTCCCCCATGGGCAGGTGGTACCAAGGTCCCACACTCTCAATATTGCTTAGTTCAGCCTCCACTCCTGGCAGATCCAGTTTTCTCTCCACAACATCAAGACTGAGTCAATTGTTCCTCTAGGGGGAGTGGGATCCAAGGAGTTAGTTCAAGGTGTTTCTGATCCCAACCTGTTCAGTGGCTGTGGTTTGAAGCTTGGGCATGCTTTGCTTTTTGGTTTGTTTGTTTGAAACTCAGCATCTTAACATCTTCTGCCTCTACTCACCTTAAAATTTGAGGAGACTTAATAGGTACTGAGGTGAATGCAATAACATCCTTGATCTCTATCTAGCTGTATCAGATGTACAATATCAAAATTTGTCAAATAGCAAACTATGTCATTCAAATCAGAGTTCTAGTAGATTGGTAGACTGTGACTGAAGGTCATTTCTAGACTTGTGCAACAGTAGTTCCTATGACAGTTTTAACATGACTGGGTATAAACTTCAACATACCATTCCAGAAGATTCCTTTGGTTCTTCTTGTGATTGTTATGATTAGATAAAACTCAAGAATCCAGAAAAAAGCCTGAGATTTTAGAGTAGTAGCTTTCTAATGCAAGAATTCTTTTTAAATTGTTTCAAAGATTGGCAATACACAAGCAAGGTTGATGGCCTGAATTCCATCCACGGGACCCTCATGGCGGAAAAGAGAACTGACTACAGAAAAATAATGTCCTTTTACTTTGACATGTGTACTGTGTCATGTATACACATACATACATACACACACACATACTCACCTGCACACCTACACACAGAATTCACACTCTTCCACACACAAACAATAAATAACTAAATGAATAACTCATATAAGCTAAACAAAGCAAAGAATATGTTGAGAATATTACTGAAGGAACATGAAGCATTGAAAGAAATTATCCCTTTATGGAGTTAGACAAGTTCCACTCATCTACTGTCATACACATTCTATCCAACAATCCTTAAATCCATTCTACTACATCAAATTCTTTAAAATTTATATAATCATATTATCAATAATATTAGTTAAATTAAGAGAATTGGCCAAGTTATGAAATTAACATATTTCTGAGCAGAAGGATTATACTTTTATGGAAATATTATCATTAATAAGTAAAATATTTGGCAACTGAATATTCCATAATCATCTTGTAATTTTTATTAGATTATTTTTGTACTATGAATAGTACTCCTCACATTTACTATTCTGCTTTATTCATTGTTCAGCTCAGAGAAGACAATTTGATGGGCTTCAACTTATAGAATATTTTTAAACTAATTGTAAATAATTCTAATGCAGCCAGTATCATAGGGAGTGACTAGTCATGGAGCTCAGATAGATCCTGGAGGCAAGAAGCTGCAGAAAGTTCAAATTTCATGCTCTGCTAAAGTCACTTTGTAAAGATGTGGGGATGAGAAACTAGCTACTGCAAAAACCCACTAAACTTCTTTTAGATGAAAACTACAGAACTAGAAATGAAGCAAAGATCACCAACTACTAAGAACACTACATTGGATATCCTAGAAGAGACTACCCTTGGACAGAAAGGAGGTAAAGTATAAAACTTCTTGAAATCTATTCAGTTATGAAGAAAAAGTTTGCAAACATTTTCTTACATTATTGTTCAGTTTCTTTATAATCTAGGTGGGAACAAACCAAACATAATTAAAAATGTAAGGATATTAGGATATGCAACATAGAAACATTCAGGATAATGTGCCTTCAACATTTTAAAGTGTCATTAAAATTACCAAGAAATAATCAGATTGCATGTGTTACCATTTGAAGTTGAGAGAAACAGACATACATGTAATGTGATGAATTAAATTTCAGTTGTATAGTATTAATTTCAGTATTTAGCAGAATCATTTGTAGCCACCTCCTGTTGCTGTTTTTTATATTCCTAATTATTTTATTATTATTATTATTATTATTATTATTATTATTATTATGAAGAACAAAGAAGTCACACTTTCTATCCTTGTATATCCTTATTCAAGGTCCCTTTCCCCTCCCACCACATCAGGTCATTCTCTCTTCTCCACAACTGCCCATCCACCCCCACCCCCCGGGCAGGCGGCAGGTGGTCCCAAGGTCCCACTGTCCCAATATTGCTTAGTTCAGCCTCCACTCCTGGCAGATCTAGTTTTCTCCCCTCAACCTCAAGATTGAGTCAGGTGTTCCTCTAGGGGGAGTGGGATCCTGTTGCTGTTTTAATGGCCTAAGTTTTAGTATCTTAGGAAAGTTGGCACATTGCTAATTATATCCACGGAGTCTCTTTGCCTTTTCAATTAATTTCCTATTGCAGTTTCCCATGGTCCACAATTTTCATCACAAATAAACATAAAGTATGTGTTAAATGACTGCTTATGTTAAGCTAGTAAATCTCCTGGGCAACTTCAGACTGTTAGTACTTCTTTTGGGATGGGAAGTTAAATCTGGACTTTGATTGTTGAGTTCTTTGCCCTAATCCCATGGTTCAAAATCACTTTTATAATCATGATATTTCAGGGTACTTTAGACTCAACTAAGTTTTTGTTTTTGCATCTTATCCAATGATTCTTTATCAGAGATGATTTCTGAAGCCATTATAATGTAAAGCATTTAAATTTACAAATTTAAAATCATGATATTCTCACTTATACTCAGTTTAAAAAAAAATTATTCTTCCTAGAAATACACTGTTTACTTCAGTTACATTACAATTTTAGCTCAATAATCATAAACAAAATTGGGAACATGAAATTTACTTTTCTTTGTATTAATATAGACTGTGTTTGCTAATTCCAGATACAAAATCAAGATTTATTGCACCCTTGTAGTACTTTGCATGAAAACATTTGTCTACTAACAAGAATTTAAACAATTTTTCAATAAAAGATGTCATTTATTGTCATCTTTCATTTCAGAACCAGGAACTTCCAGGAAGAAATGTCCACTGTGTTGGCATAAGTTTACTAAGTCTTGCTTCATCTGGGACTGCTCCCCCTGTTGGATAAAACTGGGCGAGCTTGTTGATAAAATTATAACACACTCATTTGCTGAACTTTTCCTTGTAATTTGCATCATTTTAAACATATGTTTCCTGGCCATTGAACATTTTCCCATGAGTCAGGAGATAATATCTCTCCTCAGAATTGGAAACTTGGTAAGACTTCATCATACATTGTTTTTATTCATTTTACATTTTTAAAATTTCTAACTTCATTGTTTTATCTTATAAAGCCACTCTGTTGCCTTAAGTATAGATTGAATTGCCATTGAATGAGATGTTATGATCTTAATATATCCACTCCTGCCCCTAAATTATAAATAATATTTCAGTCAACATTTTTATAGTAAGAGTTCAAAATTCTATCGCTTAATTTTGGAATATTGGCCTGCTCCCTGACAATGAAATTTAATGGGTTTCATTGTTTATTGTTTCTTCATTCCCAAACATATATTCTAGGTATGGTTTTCCTATAATGAACATAGAGCAAAGGTGTAGTTATGACACAGATGGCTTTCTTCTGAAATCTAAATCCTGACTATAGCAGTAACAGTCCCCATTTATTCCAACGCTTCTCTTTATTTTACATTGGAGTTTGTCATTTTTAAAAATGTATTTTGAGATCTGTGTATAGCTTTTCATGTAACAGTGCAAAAGATCAAAAAGATTTCTATGGATTTATGAACATGTTAACACTCAAGCAAATGTATTTTACCTACATTTTTTAACTCTGTTATTTACTTGCAAGTACTGTACACAAAAACAAACAGCAGGCCATTTCAAACTATACATTTGACAGTAAAACAATAAAAGGAGGCAGGCCCACTTGCTCAGTGGTTATGTGTGCACACTACTCTTTTAGAGGACCCGAGTTCAGTTCCTAGAGTTCCCAGCACCCATATTGGACAGGCCACAACTGCATTTAACTCTAGCTTTAGCAAGAATCTAATTGTCTGGCCTCTGTATGTACCTACACAAACACACACATACACACATAAACGCACACACACATTCACACACATATACAGGCACATAAACACAATAGTTTAAAAAAACATAAAGTTGTTAAAACAATAGTTTAGTAATGACTACCATTATAAATTTTGAAAGATCATTTCCATAAATTTATTCTGAAGTTTTTCTAGATCATATTTATTCCATTTTAGATTATAATATAATTACAGCATTTTTTCTTTCCCTTTCTTCTCTTCAAACCCTCCCAAGTACCCCTTCCCACTCTCCATCAATTTCACAGTCTCTATTGTTCAGCAATTGTTATTGATATATATATATGTTTTGTACATGCATATATATGTTCTTCTTATACTTTTTTATGAGGTGAATGGTTAAGTGTCTTTATATATAGACTATATCTCCAGAGGAGCTATCTAAAATGTAATGACTTTGATTTAAACATTGTTTAAACATAATGTTTAAACATTAAACATTAAATAATCATATTTCAAAAACTAGGTCATAAAATAGAAAAGTAAATAAAATGTATGAATTTATCTTAATATAGATCCTGAAACCAACCAAAGTCTGAAGGAACAGTGCAGCATGCAGGAGTATGGTGCTTATTCTGCTTCACAGGTCTGAATGCCAGTGACAGGTGCAGCTGTGGGAACCAGTCTAACCCATATGTTTGGTTTCTTTTTAGTTTTTTCTTGGAATCTATACAATAGAAATGATTTTGAAGATAATTGCTATGCATCCATATGGATATTTCCAAGTAATTTGGAACATTTTTGACAGTATAATTGTCTTTTATGGATTAACAGAAATCTTCCTAGCAGGTATTGAAGAGATAACTGTTTTTATTTTATTACCGGTAAGTAGAATTTAAGAAGTAATTTTTATTTTATTATAGAACATTTAATTTTCTTGAACATAAATGATATTATTGAAACATTTTAAAAGGGAAATATTAGAATCCTCTGTGGAATTTATTTTGTTGTGAAATTAGTATTTAATGGTTTTGTGTTTATAAATGTGGAATAAAATATATTATGAAAATTCAATATATTATAAAGAAAAACAAAAATGAAGCATGTATATTTACCCTACCAAATATTAAAATTCAAACCTTTCACAATAACAAGTGCAATATTGAGTAGCGATTAACATGTAGGTTAAAAAATCATATGGAGAGATTTAGTGCATAAAGTTATGAAATGTGTAAGATAAATTATGAAGATAAAGTAGTCACTTCTCTTTATTATAAATGTTGAAATGGGCATGAATTTACAGGCTATATATGCATGACTACATACTTCTGATGAAATTAAGTATACAAGTATGCATTATAATGTAAACTGATTTTTGGTGTTTTTCTTTTATTTTACATTTGTTTATTAGTTGAGATTTATTAAATTGGGGAAATATATCCCAACATTTGAGAATTTGGTGCGTATCCTTGGTAACACACTGATGACCCTGAAAAACTTGGTCCTGTTGCTGTTCTTATTCATTTACTTCTCTACTGTATCCGGCATGAAGCTATTTGGTCAAAGTTACAAAGAATGTGTCTGCCGCATAAACGAAGATTGTCAGCTCCCCCGCTGGCACATGGCTGACTTCTTCCATACTTACATGAACTTGTTCCGAATATTTTGTGGAGAGTGGATAGAGACATTATGGGACTGTATGGAGGTCGCGGGACCATTTTGGTGTATTCCTTTTTACATAATGGTCATTTTACTTGGAAATTTATTGGTAAGTATTACATGTCTTTATATTTTTCTTAACGAAAACCTGATATACTGTAGGTATTAGTATGTGACGGGTTGATGGAATTCAGTGATTTGTAGCTTGATTATCTAATATAGCAGGTACTGAGTGATTTTCTTAATTGAAATGCAGTTGGAACGATTTGAAATATGCAGTAACTGAGATATACATACTGAATGTGAGGTTTTATTCTAAAAGAATGTGCATTATTAGCAGTTTTGTATTTATGTCACAGTAATATTAAAGTACATATAGTTTAATCAAATTCACTAGTGTATCCTGTTTTTATGATTGCATGTGTGATTTTCATCATCCTTCGACTGACTTCCCATAGTTCAAAGTCTTGTTAGTCAAAGTAGTTTTCACATCATGTGGGAAAGATTTAGATTTCCAGTCTCCATCCCATGCAGATATATGAAAGCATATCCCCCTTGTCACTCTATTTCCAATGAGTGTTTTGCCCATTAAGTTTTAGAAAGCACTTGAATTTAACACTGGCTGCAGACATATCTGAACACATCAATAGTGTACTCATACCTTGGGTTCACACCCAGAGATCCTGATGTTGTTGATAAGTAATCTTGTCCTGAACATCAGAATGATGTTTTTCATTATCACTTAACAGTACAACAATGACTGCAAACCAATGGGTAAATAAGTTGTATTACATAAATGAGAAAGCTTTTACTTTTCAATTTCTTTACCATTGGACTGCTATCAAATTAATTAAATAAGGAGCTGCCACTACTTCTTTGTTCATAATAATAATAATAATAATAAGAAGAAGAAGAAGAAGAAGAAGAAGAAAGAAAACGATGTGGCATGAAAAATTTTTAAATGTTTTTCCAAGAATAAAAATTGTCTTGAATTTTTTCTTCTATATTATGAAAATCAATTGTTACCAAAAAAACTTTTGAAAAGAAGAAAAAACAATAATTCAAAAGTATTAAATATGTGCACCAATTGAAAACAGAACTAAAACTTTATTCTCTGTAAATTAAACAGGTCTTGATTATATTTTTTAAGGATAGTAAAGTCAAAATAATGCAACAACCATGATAATTGATATACAATGACTTTTTAGATTATTTTTCTATGACTTGTGTTTATCCATTTACTACGAGACAGTATTTTATAATAATGACTATGTTACATGGTTGAAAAAGTGTTCAATGTGAAACTCAGTAACATGATTAACTCCCTGGAGATAATGCTTTGCTGTGCAGGGTCTTGTGTGTTTTTCTGGGGCTGGGCTGTAACTCTTGGTGACACTAATTAATTCTAAGATAGTATTTGTTCTCTCACATTTGAGATAGCCTGGATCAGGGATGAAAGATTTTTGGCATAAGATAAACCAGGGTGACCTTTAGATCTGAAATCTATAGGCCTTATTGTTTTTTTTTTAATTGGGAAAAAGAAATAAATCAAATCACATAGGGGGTGCTGTGAGCTTAAAATTAGTTCTGTTTGGTGGAGTGGTAAAATGCCTGCTAGCAGTCATGAGGCATCATGCTCAACCTCTAGTACCAAAGCAGCAATAACAACAATCTGCAAACAACAGAAGTCTGTACACACAGCCTGCAAGTACCACACTTGACCCTGAGCACCCTGGTGCATTTATGTTTTCAAGTGTTAGATCAGATTTTTTTTAAAGGCCTGTTTTATCATATAAAAGGAAACAATCAAGATACAGTAAGCATCATTTTCCTTTTTTTTAAAGATACTTTACCTCTTTGTGGCATTGGTGAGTTCTTTCAGTTCATTTGATGCTACAACACCAGAAGTCAACAAAGAAGCCCAAAACTTTCAGCTTGCCATGGCCAGGATAAAGAAAGGAATAAACAGCATGCTTCTTAAGATATTGTGCACAAAAAGAACTGTTCCTATGGAAGCAAAAGGCCAAATATATGATACAAGTGTTAAAGAGAATATTTCTGGCCACACTCTATCTGAACTGAGTGACACCCAATCATTCCTGAGATGTAAAGAAAAGAGCAGTGGCGCAGAGAAAACCCCAGCAACTGAGTCTGAGAGTCAGTCACTGATTGCTAGTCCCAGTGTCTCAGAAACTGTGCCAATTGCTTCAGGAGAATCTGATATAGAAAATCTGGATAACAAAGAGATTCGAAGCAAGTCTGGGAATGGAGGCAGTAAAGAGGTAAGCAGTTCTTTTATATTTATTATCCTGTATGAGTTTGTGATTCTGTTAAAAAATTAAATCAATATTGACATTATAAAGTTAGATTTCATGTTTGATCCTAATTCCTCTGTCCATAACTACTGGATTTCATGATTTTGAACAAATTACTTAAATGTCCAAGTTTTTGTTTCCTCATTGGAAAAATGAATATTTTTTTGTGTGAGAAGAAATAAAAAATAAATTATCATAGTACCACTGAGAATTTGTCTAGTACAGAATGACTATGCTGGAGATATTAGATAGTAAAAATGTAAAATTCTATAAACTAGTAAGCAGGACAATTTGAGGTCATGAAGCCCCTTTAAGGTACAAGTTTGTGGAATCAATCTGTATGATTAGGAGATTCAAATTCCTTTTGCCTTATCATCTTGAAGCTATGAGAATGGCTAAGAAGAGACAATGATTCTTATTTGCTAAGACTTAAATTCTAGTCTACTCATGTCTGCTGTATATAAAATATGTAATGAATTTAGACTAAAAGAATAAAGAAAAATCAATAGTTTGAATTGTTAATAGTTGATAACTTTATAAATCTCTGGCAAAAAAAAAATGACAGGCAAATATTAGTAGGCTAGACACTTCACTTAGAATCTAAAATACCTAAAGTAGCATTCTTTCCATGTGTAAACAATGATTTCACAAAAGATACAGTTTAATAAAAACTTACATCAAGCACTCTGTGCTATGGGCTTCCTGCTCTGAGTCTCATTGGGAATTATCCCAGGTCACTCTAGGCCCCAGAGAAAGACAAGTTGTGTCTTTCTCATTTCTCTCTTGTGCCTGACATCTCTTCCCTCTGCTAGTTTGGCACATGCTGTCTATTATAACAGCTCAAAATTGTAATCTGACATAAGCTGAGGATTGATCATCAGTAGTGCCTCATCTTCCATAAGGGTATCAGTATTCTTGACTTTATTTACATTTAATCACAAGATAACAGGAATCACTATTTGAAGACTCGACTTCCATGCATCTCTAGGTAAAATCACTATTTACCATAGTACATTTAACTGGTGGCTCCTTGGAAACTTTTGATGATATTATTAGACAGTCTAGAAGAGATAATACAGAATAAAATAATTATATAAAACTATTAAAAATATGGGGATGCCAGATTCTGTCAGTAATATGGTATGCTTATTTGTTGTACCTTTATTTGGTTAAATAACTTCTTAAAGATTTATTTCATTATGTATATGTTTAGCAATGTATGTATTCAGATATTTTATTAAATATGTAGTCTGGCAATATTAATGTACATTGATCTAAAAATATAACAAATGAATCATAAAAACACACTAATAAAGAGTTACATTTTTATTTACACATATCTATCCTTTCATTAAAATATTTATGTATAGACATAAGACTTAACAACTTATATATCAGATTGTAAAATTTTTTTGCAATATAGTGCCATATCACAATAAAATTTTCATGATATTTAATAACATACAAAATAAATTACTACTAAAACTGATATTTAGTTATATTTGTGAAATAAAAAAGTAATTCTGAAAAAGATCATACTTATAGCCTATGTACAAGTGTTTGATATTCAAAATATATATGCAACTGAGTCAGTAAATTTTATGTATTTATATAGTTTTTTATTTCATCAAAACTAAATAAAATTTAAAAGTAAAGCTTTTAAGTAGGAAACAAATGTTTATTTAAGTAATTCTTCTTTGCTCACTTTGTATCTTTGCACAAACAACACGTTTTGCTGAGATGACAACTGGCCCTGTAAAGACTAAAGCAAAAAGCTCTCTGTCATATTGATTGTGCACAAGATCAAAAGGAATGACCAAATATTGTTAAGGTCCTTTCCCAAATACTACCTAAATAATCCTGAATTTGTGCATTTATTTTTAGATACTTATGTTTGATTTGTCTTAATTAGAATATATTACTTGGTGCTACTGCCTTACAGGATCCGGGCAAGTTTGAAGGATGATATGTTTGTGCCCAGGTTAAAATAAGGCAAACTGGAGAATTTGCTAAATGTCTATATAAAGCAAACCTCACCTTGATCCATCAGCCTTATGATTCAGTCAAGGAAAAACCCTCTTTCCCCAGGACCTTCTCTTGTGGCTTGTCCATTTGCTCCAGTCCTTCTTTTTTCCCTCATTTTACATCATGATACCTTTACATCCAAAGTTGATGAGCACAAGTGGATTTGAAATGCATTGTCTATTGAACATTAGCATAAAAGAATGACTTACTGTGATGCTGTCTGTCTAATTAAAACTTATTTAGGTGGCGCTGTGAAAGCATTAAAATTCAAAACCTATTTAAGTGATTTTAGCTAATCTTTCACTTTACCTGATGTTATTTTTACTTACGTATTTCAAACCAATTTAAAAAGCAAGTCTTTATGAATGAATTTCAGCCCCCAAATTACCCTGAAGTCTTTTGACTCTGATAATATTTTTCCTGTATATCATATTTACTTCTGAAAATGAAGCAAAACTACCATAATCAAGGTAAACTCTGGCTGTAACTTTTCTGTTGAGGCTATTATTTTTTATCTAGAAAATGAAGCAGTCTAGTTCATCTGAATGCAGTACAGTTGATATTGCTATCTCAGAAGAAGAAGAAATGGTCTATTTACATGAAAAGACAAAGCCTCACAAAAATGGCAAGTAGAAGTTTCTTTGGTAATTTTATTTAAAATTAGACTAAATTTCTCTGACTCTAAATAATGATGTAATATTTATTTTAACCTTAATTGTAGAAGGTTGCATACATATTGTAATGTGTACTAATTAACCCACTTATAACTTAACAACTCGATAAATAGAAATAAAAAGATCATCTTTGGGTAAAGAGAAAGAGCCTGTTTGGTACTGTCTAATGTGGCACTTACAAAGTTGTGTTCAGCATCAACAGTTTGCTTCCACCTCTCTATCTACTATCTGTTTTATCTTCACCTCTCTGACTCCTAATCTAAATAATGACAGTCCTCATGGGATGATTAAAAAACTGTATGCACTTGTGTGTGCAATTCTAGAAGAAAAATCTTTTCTAAACAATATCAACACTTAATAGTGTCATCAACATCATTATTCTAACTCCCTGATTTGCCTATAGAGATAGTGACTGACATATTTGATAGAGAAAGGAACTCTGAGCACATATCTATTAGTGAAATAATATTGACACTGTTTTCTTCAAATGTAGTATCCATGCTATACATAATATTAAGACTATATGTAATGTTCATATTTAATTGCATACTGTAGATATGAAACTGAGCACATTCTACTAGAATCATTACACTACATTGAGTGTTCAAAATGTGACTCACAAGCTCTCACACATGTGTTCACATTTGGGGTAGCATAGAAGCACTGGTTTTATTTGCATTAGTTCTCTTCTCTGTAAGGTAGAAAGACATTCTATTATATCTACCATCTGGGTTATTTCTTCCTCTTTGAACCCACAAGGTCAGTTCTTGCTCCTCACTGATCACAGAGCACTGAGCACTGAGAAGTGGCAAAAGTTAAATACATGTAAATCATGAGCCATCTATATCAGATTCAGTGAACAAGTCATTGATAAAGTATTTAAAGTTTGTAATGGTTATCCTTTTGTGAGTGAGTTTGCCTGTAACAGTCTTCTTCTTGGCAGGTTATGAAGGAAAATCTTCACTTGGTCAAGTCAGTAGAGAATCTAAGAATGGAAATATTTGGAGGAACATAAGGAAAACTTGCTGCAAGATAGTGGAAAACAGCTGGTTCAAGTGTTTCATTGGCATGGTCACTCTGCTCAGCACAAGCACTCTGGTGAGCACTCAGCCTCAGTAAATGTCATGTGATAATAGTCTGTAAGATTTTCAATTCAAGACAGCCACTATGTCAGATAACTTTCCCCAGAATACTTAACATAGCTCCAGATGTCATTTCTGCAATTTGTTAGTATTAGAAATTGTGTTGCACTTTATTAGAAATATGGTCTACAAATGTTTCAATATTAAAATAATATCAATATTTTATGACATGTGAATTTTGTATCATTTGTATATTTATGGTAAACTTAATATTTATAATATATACAAATACTTAGTATTCATTTTAAATTTAAGTAGCAAAATTAAATAAACAATTTCAAAATCACACATTGTAATTACAAAAAGTGAAAATAGATACAACAATTTTAATGTTTTATTTATTAATAAATTAAATGTTTAAACACCCCAAATTGGAACATTGTCCACTCCTAAAATTTTGTGAAGATCACTGAAAATCTATGTCTGAGAAGGAACAAATAAACAAGTCCAGGCAGCTGTGAGTAGATTGTTAATAAAACATCCCAAGTCTAGAACCATGTTCTAACTCTGCACAGTAACTTTCTCCACAGTGACTTTCTACTTGTGAATTCCCTGCTCACATTATACATTTTTGATCTTTATAAAAATCAGTTTAAATAGGGTGTGTATTTGTATTGTTCACCATTTGTTTTGTTGTGTAGCATACCTCTTTGCCCTGATATGAGTCATTCATCACTGCTTACTTGTTAAATACTTCAAAAAATAACTTCTTGGTAGGGCATTCTAAAATTGATCAGAGCTAATTTTAGCATGAATTTTGATTGACACGTACAATGACTTATAATGCTCTGTTCACTCCATGAACAAATACCTGCAAAACCACTTGCCATATAGCGAGGGGCTGGAAGGCTCAGATATTCCCAAGCTGAAAGTCCAAGTACTCCTTTGGTTACTTTCTCCATCACAGGTTCTCCTTGAAGCATATCTTCATATGATTCAAATGGACAAGCTACAAGGGATGAACAATTCCAGAGCATCCCTCTTTTGCCAGGTCCATTTTTTATGAAAAGAAATGTCATCTGAGTCACCTTATAAATAGGTTGGATCAGTATTCACAAGCATGGAATTTTATTTTTGATGAGAAAGTATTGTCATTCTCTCTTAGTAGTAGGAAATGCATGCCACCCACATCCATGAGCACCTAGTGAGCTTTCCATTTCTTGTTCATTTATAATGACATCACAAGACATCATAATGTAACAAGTTAAGTCAGTGTGCATTTTTATGTCAGTTGAAAGGACTCCCACAGCAGTGTTCCTGAACTTTTACCCAGGCTTGTGTTCTTATGTCTTAATCCTATTGTCATCTGAATAATGGATCCTAATTGTGTCCATATTGTAAGACCTAGAAAGTGTCTGACTTCATGTAGATGACAAAGGATCACTGCAGATAGGACTAAATTTGGGACTGTGAACAAAACAGATGATCCTAGGTTCTCCATATGAATTGGAAGTTGTCAAAGTGGTCCTTATAAAAATAATCCTATTTTTAAAAGAGAACAAGAGTGCTATTAAAGGAAGATCGTAGTAGAGGTTGGAATGACATGCTTTCAAGATGATAGATGTCACAAAAAAAGAAAAAAGGAAATTCACTCTCTAGGCACTGATTTTCACACAATAAAACGAATTCAGTGTCACATGTCAAGAACATTAATTTACTGGTTCTTAGACACCAGTTCACAGTGAACATTACAGCAACTATGGGAAAGAAATTAACACCCCCCTAAAAAAAACAGATTCCTGATCTGTTCTTTTATTCCTCCCAGTTAATTTTACAATATCTTACAAATGACCCATATTTTCAGAATGAAGTCTGTTCTCTTTCTTAGTAGTGTCATTAATTCCCTAGCCACTCAATATAGGTACTTGACTCTCTTTGTACTCCTGGGAGCTAGGAAGACAGTTGAATATAGATCTTTTAAAAGTATTTTTTAAATATTTATTTAAAAATTGAGCATAATGCTGAATTGAGACCAGATATTGCAAGGACACTTTGGAGTCCAAAAATGCCCCAGAATTCTACTGTGAGTAGAAAAAAATGACTCTTTTATATCTACATGTTTTATATACCTGTGTTTTGGGTGACAATTGTAGAATCAACTGTATTATCCAACAGGACTTGAAAAGTAGGTGTCATGTGGTATGTTGGCTACTATTGTTTCTTTTGTCATTTCTTTTGCTCCACATCTTATACCTTTGCTTATGGATCAAAGGTAAATTTTTGTTTTCTGTCTTGCCAAACTGGGCATGCTTATGTTAAGTGATTTCAGAAGCTAATCAGGTTCAGTCCTGGTTAGTACTTGGATAGCAGACATATTTTGTCATGGGGCACTAGGCGTAAAAATCAATGTGTAAGCTGGTGCTGCATGCCTTTAATTTCAGCACTCAGGAGGCAGGAGCAGAAAGATCTCTGAGTGTACAGAGTGATTTCCAGGACAACCAGGACTACACAACAAAACCCTGTCTTGAAAGCCCTCCCCATGAAAAAGAAATGATGTTTAAATTCATCCTTATACAATTTACTTTTTTAGATATTTAGTTCCATTTTTCAAATTATGTTTTCACAATCTGCTATTATCTACAGATAGATATTTGTGAAATTTTCTCATTTTTCATTATGAAATATTTTTAGTTTAATGTCTCAATGAAGTTGAATTTAATTCTATATTATCAGAATTCCTAGAATTTTTTGTACATTAGTCTTTTAAAATTTTTAATTACAGGCTCTTGAAGATATATATATTGATCAGCGTAAAACCATTAAAATCTTACTGGAATATGCAGACATGATCTTTGCTTACATCTTCATTCTGGAGATGCTTCTCAAGTGGGTGGCTTATGGCTTTAAAGCCTATTTCTCTAACAGCTGGTACAAGCTGGACTTCATGGTTGTCATTGTACGTATTTTAAAGAATACTTTAAGCACTACTTTCTTTTTTCTCTGTCATCCATTCACCTTATTCCTCCCCACAGGCACAGCATCTCATTTTCTATCTTTCCATATCTGTAATGTTTAAGGTCTAGTCATATCCTGTCACTGTACAACTTGAAATATTCCACATTATAACTCTAGATTGTTTTAATAATTCACTTGTGAAATCATTGATAGAACAGTTTTACTGAACACTATCTTGAGAGCATCACTAAAACTTCTTAAATACCACTGAATTAACTTTTAAATAATATATTTACACTTTGACTTTTTTGCCATCATCATCTTTCAAGGGATAATGCTTTCTCATGTGGATCACTGAAGATTATATGGTGACAGTCTTGCTCTGGCCAAGGTGTAGCTTCTGTTGTATTCTGCACAGAAATCAATGTAAAAAGTATAAGGTGGATGTTAGCTAATGTACTTTCTGAAGCACCATAACAAACAGTCTCCTCCTCAGAGCCAAAACTCCCCAATACCCTAAGTGATGAGATTGCTTGCTACTTTACCTCCCATCTACTCCTATTCTCCATCCCAGCCATCTCAATGGGTGATCTACTAGCACTGGTTTTTAAAACACTTCCAATTAGCCAATGTGACTTCCATATTATTGCCTTGGTACTCATTCCTCTATCTGAGATTTTGCAAATGATTCTGTTATAACTGAAACAAAACCTTTGAAGTTCCGTTATCCTTTACTATGTAATTAAAACTATAACCACCACTGTATTTTCTTTGTCGTTTTTCACCTCCATAGCATTTATGAATATTATTTATCAACCTTTTTTGGTTTTTGCTCTAATTTTTAATTTGTCCTCTCATAGTGAAAGATAAGTGCTATTGGGGCAGAATTTTTTTTAATGCTATTTTCTCCTCCTTTATTCTCTTTGCCTCCTAAGCATTCCATATAGTTAATAATGTTTACCCAATGAATAGATATATAGATATCTTTCTCTACAATGAACAAATATTAAGCTTTTCTGCCTATAATTAATGACCTGCAACAGTTGACCTCTGTCATCTAAACCATTTCTTACCATTAGCCTTCTGCTTCACAAAATGACACAAAGGGACACTGCATCTCTACTCAATGATTTTGTGTCTACTTCCCTGTATGCTTATGTAGAGAACCCTATGCTTCTAAGTCTACTTCAACACCATCTTTGTAGTACAGAAGAAAGAACAAAAATGAAATGACATTTCTCTATCTTAACTTGAAAATATAAGAAGCATATAAATATACTAAAAGTTTAATCATAGCTATGAAGTGATAAATATTTAATAAAATAGTCTATAATATCAGAGGACAGAGACATCTCTCAAACCTTTTTTTTCTTTTTAAAGACAGGGTGCTCTGTGTAACAGTCCTGGATGCCATGGAAATTGCTTTGTAGATCAGGCTGACCTCTAACTCACAGAGATCCTCCTTTCTATGCCTCCCAAGTGCTAGGACTAATGACATGGACCACCACTGCCTGGCTTTCATGGTTTGGCCTGTGGTTGACTACCTAATATTCCTGACTAATTTATTAAATGTATATCACCACATTAAAAAAAGGAGAGATGGCTGTGTCCTCAAATATTCCAGACTATTTATTAAATATGTATCACCACATAGCTTTATCCACCTTATTTAATTCTAAATAGCATATATTAAGTCGGGGTTATTGTGTGAATACAAATTTACTTGACAAGTAACATAACTTCAAAACTATAATTTTATATTCCATGTTTTTGTTTAATTAAAATAAATAAAGTTCTTCATATATGGCTCCTGAATTCTTTTATATGTTGCCTAAATCATAATAATAATAATAATGATAATGTGAGTATATTTTATACCTTGGTTTGATGAACATATTTTATTGCCATATTGCAAACTAAAAAACAATATAACATATATATAAATCTGGATTATATAGAATGTTAAGTTTATATATACTTATATAAATAATGTTAGTCATTTTTGGAAATTGCTATTTTTTTTAAAAAAAAGATTGTAACAAAGTGATATTCTTACATTTTGCATTATTAAGACATTCTAAAATGTATACTTAAGTGTTTTGGAAGTTGGATGGTATGTGTGTCTTTCTTTTATAAGCACAAAGTTTATGATCACAACAACTCTTTTTTAACATATGCGCAGGTGTTTTGTCTCAGCTTAATAGGCAAAACTCGAGAAGAGTTGAACCCACTTGCATCCATCAAATTCCTTCGAGCACTCAGAGTTCTCTCTCAGTTTGAAAGAATGAAGGTATGATAGAAGGTTTAAAACTCAGCTGTGAGTTTTTACTTGGGACCAGTACATTACCATGTATTAACAGGCTTTATTGCTGCTTTTAATGGTTCTCTCAAAATAGACAAATAACCTATCTCCCAGTGCACACAAAGAGAGAAGCTATGTTAGAGCTTTTATAGATTTTAGTAATTGTTCATAAGATATAGAAACTAACAAAATAAGTAAAGACAAACTAAAATTCAGTTTGACAGTTGAAAGAAATCAAATACAGTTTCAGAAACAATGTCCGTTTAGCAAAATAATAGTAGTAGATTTACATCCAGCACCTGTTCATAATGTCCAACCATTGGTTTTCAGCCAGTTTTCCAGCACTAAGCACCTCCTTCCTCCTGAGGAGGACACCTAACCCTAACCCTAACCCTAACCCTAACCAGAAATCAGGCAATTTATTCCCATACTATCCTCAGCTGTTGCATCTTGTCTATATCTTGTCTCACCAGTAATTATTACAGTTCACAGTATTGAAGCTTAGAAATGTTTTTTTAAGACTTTTTCTCCCCAAGCAGTTTACATAGCACCTTCTAGCATTATCTTAGCTACTATGGAGACTGAATTCAGTACCAACTTAACTTGTCCAGGTCCTGTGGCCAGTGTATGTGAGACCCATCAGCAGTAGGGTATCATCATCAAATTCTTATGAGAGACCAAAAATAGTGATGTCAGGGTCCAACAACTGAAGAAGGGGTATCCCACACCTACCCTAGGCATTTTATTTAGCAATCCATGGCTTCTAAAAAAAGCATAATCCTCTATGTAAGGTATCTGCAATTAAGCTTTTACATGTATATGTATACAAACATATGTATGAATATATTTATGTAGTTTGTAAATCAAGAGGTTTCTATATGACTTTAGTAACATCCTGTATGTTGTCTCTTTCCCAGCTCCTATCTCTATCATATTTCACTTAAACCTCGCTCCTTATTATTATTATACCTTTATTGTCCTTCACATCACTTGTGATCTAGTCCTCTCATTCTCTTAAGATCTTCTTCCTTCTCCTTTGCCACCAGTGATCCCTTTTTAGTTTAGATTAAACACATTAATACAAGGATTCAATCCTAAAATCATTTAGTAATATTATGCATTATGATGCAATGTTAGTAGTTCTGGATCTGGATTATGTAGTGCTTTCCAGCTCAATCTACTTACATAGACATTTCATAATTTCTTTTTTCTTCACAGTTGAATAAAATTCTACTGTATGTAGATACCACATTTTAGCTATCCATTTATCAGTTGATGGACACCTAGGCTCTTTTGGTATCTGAGCTAAACTGGAATATTATGTATATTATTTACAAAATAAAATGAAGCTTTCTTAGTGTCACATTACAAATAATATACAGTTAATTCTTATCTATCCCTTCTCACTCTCATGCTAAAGGATTCTCTGAACAGTATGAAGAATATCAATGTGATTAACTATATAAATGTCAAAATACTGACAATATCAACAAAAGTCCAGTGACTTCATTGTAGTTATAATAAAGTGATTGCAAACATACTTTAAGTCGAAACATTAATCCGAAGACATATATCAATAACATACATGCAAAGATGTATGGGAGAAATGTTAATATTATAATGGTTAAGAAATAAAAAGAAAATGTTTAGGATGATAGAGAATAACAGAAGTGATTATGCACTTCTGGAGTGGAAAAGAAATAAAAATATAAATTCCTAGAGAAAAAAAAAAAAAGACTTCCTGGATTTGAAGGGGATTCTCTTGCATACAGCAATCAGCTCAGTTTTGTCTCAACAATTTCAGTGCAGTGATAAGGATAAAGTTCTAATTATACTGTTAGAGGGAGCTGAGAAATAAAGGCAGTGACTTCAGACTGGCTGTGTTCCCCTTTATGATAAGGGCTCATTTCCTGAACCTCTCACTCTGGATTGCTCATTAGTAGCATTTTAGTGAGGAGGACACAGGTTGCGGTAGAGTTGTCTGCTTTGTGTTTGCTGAGCCCATCTATCCCTTTGATTTTACCAATTCATCCATCTCAGTTTCTTACTTCCTGTGTCATTCTTTTACTCTAAAGATGCATTTTATATGATTCAAATACTGTATTATGAGTATTTTTAATGTGAACCGAAATTAAAATGGTTTTCCCTTCCATATCTAAAACATTCACTTTCTTATACTGCAGGTGGTTCTGATAGCTTTGATCAAAACAACAGCACCCATTTTGAGTGTGTTTCTGGTCTGCCTAATGACCTGGTTACTTTTCAGTATTATGGGAGTACATCTATTTGCTGGCAAGTTCTATGAATGCATTGACCCAACAAGTGGAGAACGATTCTCTGTGTCTGAAGTTATGAATAAGAGTCAGTGTGAAAACCTGATATTTAATGAATCAATGCCATGGGAGAATGCAAAGCTGAACTTTGACAATGTTGGAAATGGTTTTCTTTCTTTGTTACAAGTGGTGAGTATACTTTTAAAACTATTTAAAATCAATGTTATTTTAAAGCTAATGTTCAAACTTGCATTTTGAGCAGAATATGGGTAGAATAGATTTATTTATGAAATAGCAGAGCAATTTTTAACTAATATATAACAATTATAAGATACATGCTGCTCTAGCTTTCTTTGAAGGTCCAGTAAAACACAGACCCTGCACTTGTGGGAGAAGCAAATGGGAATGATTGTACAGGCAAAGAAAAGAAGCAGCAGGACTTGGCTATTTCCACTATTGGTTATTTGGCAACAGGGACACAGCCCTTCAGTCTATCTTGGATTGCCACTGTTGTAAATTTTTAACATGCTGAGGGATGGGTACTTAGTGGTCTGATATTCAAAGGATCTGAAAGGTCTACCATTCACAAGTAACATGAATAACACACAAGCAAAGTTTTGATGCTTATTAGGATATATGTAGAATTTTAATATTAGCTCCCTTTGCATCTTTTTTTCTACTAAAACCATATTATATAGCTTATTGATATTAAATAATTAGGTAAAAAAAACATAATCTAACAGTGGACAGGTTAAGTGTCTTAGATATACCCTGTATCAAAATGTGGAAAGCCTCAGTATCCAATGTTTTAGAGTATAAAACAAAACAAAACAAAACAAAACAAATTATGGTTTTCTTTTTATGTAAAATGAAAAGTTTTATATAAGATTCATATGTATATTTATCTGACTTTCAACAGGCAACATTTAATGGATGGCTCACTATCATGAATTCAGCAGTTGATTCTGTTGGTGTAAGTATCTGATATTTTCAGTATCATTATCAAGATCATAACCTAAGCACAGGTCACAAGAGTAAATTATAAAGAATAAATATTCTTCGAGTAACAAATGCAACAATTGAGGCCCAGCTATCTCTCTTGAAAGATTATTATCTTTTTTTACAGTAACTATATGAAATAAAGAAATTTAAAAACATAAATGAACAAAGTCATGATACCCTTGCACCAAGAAAGCACTTAACTTTATTTATTGAGGTTGGCTTTTCTTGTCATCAGTTGCCTTGTGTGTCTCATGATTTAGAAAGTTAGTATTCATGTTATCCATGTTTTACTAATTTTTTCACATTCTATTTTAGGTAAATTTGCAACCTAGTTATGAATACAACCTCTACATGTACTTTTATTTTATCATCTTTGTTATCTTTGGATTATTTCTTCCTTTGAGTATGTTAATTGGTGCTATCATTAGTAATTTCAACAAGCAGAAAATTAAGATAAGTATAAATATTTTATACATGCTTAAAATTAAACAACATTATAAAATACCCTAAAATTGTTTTAATGCTTTAATGTACTTTTTACATGCTACAAATATAATTGAGCAATAATTAATATTCTTGTATATTGTAAACATTATAAAATGACCAGCCTTATTGTATCTGAGATACTCAAAATGTACTCAGAGAAGAGTTAAAGTCTGAAGTTCTATATTTATGTGTGTATAGTGTAATGAAAATAAAATATGAGACTCTGTGTCTATATACAAATATATGCAAATATTCAGGAAAAAAGTCTTATTTTTGAAATACAGCCTAGTTTTTGATGTAAGTACATGATAATCTTCAAGTCATGCCTAAAGTACAAGTAAAATTATTTTTGCAAGCATGGGACACAAATGACATATGGAAATTAAATATATTTCAGATTTGATACTGTAGGGACAATGAACTAACATAAAATCATTGGGATCTAATTGGCCCAAGCTGGTCTTATGTCAAAGTACTTCTGTCTCTACCTACAGTCATCTTTAACCAAAGAATATGGTGTGTGTGTGTGTGTGTGTGTGTGTGTGTGTGTGTGGTGTGTCTTGACACATGGGTGTACATATCTGTACCCAATATACAATTCTAATTTTATTTACTCCTTCTTGCTAAAAGACTCAAACATTTTTTAATGGCAGTTCTTTCCGGAGGACTTTCCTTACCTCTCTAACTAAAGATAGAAAATTTCAATTCAGGTGGTTGAACATCTTATACTTTGTGTATTTCATATAAATTTTCATATAGAATAGCTAAAAATTGACTGTGTAAAGAGTATAGTCTAAGTTTCCGTAAAGATAAGAATTTAATGAAATTCAATTGGATTTTTATATCCTTATTTATTTATTTATTTACCAGGGAGGATCAAATGTTTTTATAACAGTAAAACAGAAAAAACAGTACCGGGCATTGAAGAAGCTCCTGTATGAAGACGCTCAGAGACCAGCACCCCGTCCCAAAGTAAGAAAATATTACTTTGATCAAATAAATAAAGTTTAAATTATGCATCATAATCAGGCTTGGAATATAGCTAATGGTTGAATGCTTTTCTAACTAATCCTAGGCTCAATTCCTAGGACCAAAAAAATAAAAATAAAAAATAAGTTAGCTTATTTGTTATCTGTTTTTATGTTGAAAAAATGTGGTTTTTAAAGTTATTTAAAAACACATAAGAGTTAGTAGACCATACCTACATATTTGCTTGAAATACAGAGAACAGATCCACCCACAGAGTTAGCCATAAAGGTCAAGGAGTGGTGACCCACACCTTTAATCCCAGATCTAAGTTAGCACAAATTGGTCTGGATTTCTGTGAGTTCAAGGCCCAACAGAGCCAGGTGGTGGTGGCTCACACCTTTAATCCTGCACTTGGGATCCCATGCTTATGCTCCCAGTACTTGGGAAACACACGCGCCTTTAATCCTAGCACTAGGAAAGTTGAACCAGGAAGTGAGATTCTATGTGGAGAAATAAAATAAGGACAGAGGAAGCAGGAGTTCAGCCCTGCACTTTATCCCCCTTCCCTTTCTGCTGAAGACTGAGAGCCATTCAATTTGAGAATTCCTGAGGAATGACTAGGTGAGAAGGGGCTGTGGCTTTTTTCTCTGTCTCTCTGTTCTTTCAATTTTTTCCCAATATCGGGCTCTGGGTTTTTATTATAAAACCAAGTAGAATTTAAGCAATAATCCTGTCTAAATAGAGTCAAGTACAATATGTATATATTTATGTAGATAGATAAATATAGCTTTTGACACAATTATAAAATACATTCTCTGATAGAGGTTTTCAGTGTTATTTTTTGTGTTTTTTTATTTTTTCCAAAGGGAACTTGTAGAATCCAGAAGCTATGCATTTAAGTATATAAGTAGCTTGGTAATAGATACTGCATTTTTTTTCACTTACAGAACAAGTTCCAAAGCTTCATTTTTGACCTAGTAACACATCGTGTCTTTAATAGTATCATCATAGTTCTTATCTGTTTCCAAGCAACAACCATTATGATACAAAATGATGAGCAGAGTCCACAAATGGAAACTGCCCTGTACTGGATGAACTCCATTTTTGTCATGCTATTCACTCTAGAATGCATACTGAAGCTTACTGCCTTCCGCTGCCATTATTTCACCAATGCATGGAATGTTCATGACATTATGGTGGTTATTTTCTCCATTACAGGTAAGACTTGTTCTTGTTAATGTTTCCATTGCAGTGTTAATTCAGTCTATCATAGTCTATGCCTACCATGGTAATGACCCTTGAGAAGCATAATGATCAGACCGTTTTCTTCTTCCAAAAGAATGAATTACTGTTTGCAGTGTATATGTGCAATCACTGTTTCGTTGGTGAGGAAATTTATGTCATGCACGAAAAGCTTAAAATATCTGCCACAAACACGTGATACCTGCTTGGTAATCTGTAATTTGTGAACCTCTTGGCTTCCAGGAGAAGGAACTCTGTGTGTTAAAATGGTATGACACTTAACCTCACTAAGATTCCTGCTTTTAAATTAAAAAAAAAAACTTTATAGCATTAGCATCTTTGGATTTAAAGGATTTTGTCCCGAGTCTCATAGTTTTAGGGTTTAGTGAATTTTTCTACAATTTTCTCTTACTTCGGCAATCTCATCCTTTGTTGACAAACACATTTCATTAATCCTTTTGCTAAACAGATAGGGATCTGTATATAGAGGTTAGGAATAATTTGTATATATACATAATTTACAGAGGATACATATGCAGAGCAGTACATTCTCATATTGTGCTGTTATATAAGAAGCAAAGAGTAGTAAAGCACAGGAAAAAGGGAAGAGTACCGTGTCAGTAACTGCTGGCCAGAGAAACTGTATATAAGAAGGAAATTTACACAGAAACATACTGGGTAAGGGCATTGACAGGTACTGAGTTTAGGGCAAAATTATCCAGGAATGAAGAAGTTTATTTAGTGTTTGCTTCACTATAACTAGAATGTAATCACCATGAGAGTAGGTTGTATTTAAGAGTTCATGATGTCAACTTCTGCACCCAAGGCTCGGGGCCCATTGCAGAGGAGGGGCAGGAAGGCTGTAAGAAGTAGAGGGTCAGGGAATTCTGTATGAGATTGCATCTCATAGGAAAATTAGAAGCTAGACCTAGAAAGTCTCACCACTGTCACTGCTAAACATTACCTCATCAATGATGATGATAGATGTACTATGAAAGAAATCCACGGAGAATCATATCCTACAAAAAGAACTACAGAAAACAAAGAAATTCTGAGAGTGACAGAAATAGTTTTCCCAGGGAAAAGCATTTCAATTTGTTACCCAATATTAAATGGTCAGATCTGAAATATACATAAAAGTAACTTTACACAGACAGAGCAGGTTGTATTTATGTATATAGGCATGGGGATTGTAACAACAATTAGTTTTTTAAAAGGCCTTGGATTTGAAAGAGAGGGTTCACATAAAGGAAGGGGAACAGAATTTGGGGTAATTAGATGATAATATGAAAAAAGAAAAGAAAAAAATTAAAGGCCTAATGACATTAATCAGGACTTCTATAGCAGAAAATACAAATAACTACCTGTCTGAAAGCAAATTAGTGCTTTTAGAATTTTTCAGTTCTTCCAGAACATTCAAATACCATATGAAAGAATTTATGACACTGACTTTTGAAAGAAAAAGACAAGAAGATTGATAGAAAAATACATAGAAATGGGGAATGCAACCTGAAGGAAACAAATGAATTATAGCACTACAGCATCTGAAGTTAAAAGAGTGAGAGGAATGCGATAAATCAGCGTTAGAGAAAGCTGTTGAAACCAGAAGCTCTTCTCTCTTGGGTCAGTCTTCTGCCCCAGACACTGAACTGAAGTAATATAATGAGTATTGTTGAGTTGAGATGATGAGAAACTGGTAGGAGCCATTGGATGGTTTATTGAGGAAGAGGCTGAGGTGCATGAGGAGGACATAAGCCACTTACTATAGCTTGCAGCTGAGTGTAAGTGATGTGTGGATTCCAGAGAAAGGACTGAGTGGAGCAGCATGATCGATAGAGAGTCAAAAATCTGCCTTGCCTCTTAATAAAAATGATTGGACAAATGTGCCTGGGATTCTTGGTGGTAAGGCACAAAGCTACTTCTTCTGTCTCTCTGCTGAGACATTTAGAGTGGAGGAGAATGTGCTTTCTGCATCTGATGATGCTTCATGGAAAATAATGTCATCAGGAGAACATATTTTAAATAAGAGGCTTAATTTCCTGGTAGTGAGCATGTGAATAAATTTGTGTATAGTTAAATTAGGATGCCTCTTGAATAATGGAAGAGCTTCAAAGATTGAGGAGATATGAGTATTGGTGAGAGTGAGTCACTAACATACTTTAGAGGGAAGGTAAACATGACATGTCACCACAAAAGTGTCATCTTTTGAGATAGGCATGGTAAAAAAGATGTGAGCCGTGATACTTCCTCTCAGAAAATACACTAAAGTCTCATGACACTTCTCAACCAAACACCAACATGAGCATATAAGAAAATACTTACAACTTCTTTTCTTCTACATATACTTAGATTTCTTTGGCCTGAGACGCTACTTATAAAAGAAACAAATTAGATTACAATCTATGATTCACCAATTGTTATATATTTTTATACACATAATTATCAATAATGTCTTTCTGGCCTTATTCTGCTTGTCTATAGTAACTATCAAAAATTAATGAATTATAAAATTTTGAGAGAAATTATATTATCATCTCCCCATATTTACAGGATACATTTTTAAGGCATTTGATATGGGTTTAAGAAAAATTTCTAAATCCAAAAATGTTCTGAAAAATTTTGACTATATAGCTTTCAGAAGTATGTTATAATGACAGTCCAAAACATGTCTTCTGAATTTGGTACATAGCCTAGTCATTGGTACAATTAATATTTAACTAACCCAGTGTTCAGTATGCTGTTATATGAAAGATACTAATTTAAGTGATCAATTGACAGCAGATTTATGAGCCATAGAATAGATTATCTGCAAAATAAATTATGCTTCCTATATACAGCTGTATTTGAGTAATTTTGTTGCCTACTTGTATCTCTCCTCACCCTAAGGATTGTTGCTGCCGATGACAGTAGGACAATACTTTGTGCCTCCTTCACTTGTGCAACTGATACTTCTCTCTCGGGTCATCCACGTCCTGCGTCCGGGGAAAGGACCAAAGGTGTTCCATGATCTGATGCTTCCTCTGATGCTGTCACTCCCAGCATTGCTGAACATTAGTCTTTTCCTCTTCTTGATCATGTTCATCTATGCCATCTTTGGAATGTACAACTTTGCCTATGTTAAGAAAGAAGCTGGAATTAATGATGTATCCAACTTTGAGACCTTTGGAAGCAGTATGCTCTGTCTCTTTCAAGTTACAATATTTTCTGGTTGGGATGGCATGCTGAATGCAATTTTTAGCAGCCAATGGTCTGACTGTGATCCTGATAAAATTAATCCTGGCACTCACGTCAAGGGAGATTGTGGGAGTCCTTCTGTTGGGATTTTTTACTTTGTCAGTTACATACTCATATCATGGCTGGTCATTGTTAATATGTACATCATGTTGATTATGGAGTTTCTAAGTATTCCTCTTAAGAAAAAAAACAGGGCCTTGAGTGAATATGACTTTAAGAAATTCTTCCAGGTATGGAACAGGTTTGACCCTGATAGGACCCAATACATAGACTCTAGCAAGCTTTCAGATTTTGCAGCAGCTCTCGATCCTCCTCTTTTTATGGCAAAACCCAACAAGGGCCAGCTTGTGGCTATGGATCTCCCCATGGCCGCAGGAGACAGAATTCATTGCCTTGACATCTTACTTGCCTTTACGAAAAGAGTGATGGGGAATGATGAGAGAGTGGAGAAAATTCTGTCAGAGATAGAATCTGGATTTATGTTAGCAAACCCTTTCAAGATCACATATGAACCAATCACAACCACTTTAAAACGCAAGCAAGAGGCAGTTTCAGCAACCATCATCCAGCGTGCCTATAAGAGCTACCGCTTAAGGCAAAATGACAAAAACACATCAGATATACCTATAATAGATGATGGCAGAGATGATGTCGCTCCTGAAGGTGTCTGTTCTGACAAAATTGAGGAAAAGACATCTATTCAAACCCAGATCTAAAAAAGTTTCACTTTTTTCACATATCATACCCCAAACACAAAGTTTAAGTTTGAGTACTGATCAGAGAACATAGAAAATGATTACACATTTGTGGTCCACACATCTTCATGCCAACCTCATTTTCATATTCCACCTGCCCAATGCAACTAACATAGGTTACTGCTGTCATTTGGCTATTTAATTTTTTTCTACATGGAAAAAATTGCTGTTGCCCCTAATGGAAGATG
Source organism: Sigmodon hispidus (assembly GCA_004025045.1). NCBI lineage: Eukaryota > Metazoa > Chordata > Mammalia > Rodentia > Cricetidae > Sigmodon > Sigmodon hispidus. The sequence continues at coordinate 281,725 of PVIH01000752.1, forward strand.
AATGAGAGAAAAATGGGGAGAAATGGCTGTAAATTTCAGCACCTAAGTAGCTTTCCTTTTCCATTTTATATGTAATTAGTCCAGGCTAGGTCAGCACTCCTAGGGCTTAGTTGAAAATATGTGATATTTCCTTGAAGTGAGATTTGTCCTTCATAAATAGGGAAACATTGCATTAAATCGCAAACATGCATAAATAAATGTTGTTGGCTGTAAGAGAAAAATGCAGTTCCTCAGAAAGTGCCTTTGAGTTCAGTCATAGAGACTTTAAGCTAATTTACAACATATTTCTTAAAAGGTTTGGTTTAACACCCTTTTTTTTTTTTGCTTTTCTTTCTTCTTCTTAACTTTTTATATGTTTGATTGGTTGGTTTTTGTTGTTATTGTGGTGGTGGTTTTATAGGTGTTGCTTTGTTTCTTATTTTGGATATTGATGTTGCTTCTTTGCCCTTGGGCTTCTGGTTCCTCATCATTCTGGCAAGCTCTGCATAAGGTCCAGCTCAGAGATATTTAGATTCACAAAGCCAAAAGCATAAAAGAAACTATACTTTGACCCTACAATTTCTGTATTTTCTTCACATTTATACCTTTTTAAAGTACACATTTACTAATGTATACAATAGAGATAAATGTTAAAGCTAAAGGTAAAGCTAAAGCCTCACCTTGTTATAAAAAACTAATGTATTTTTAACCATTTAACCATAGCAAATGCATGCTATCACATAAATTAGAAGAGTTGAAGGCAATCAGCATGTCTAGGGATTTTCAGTGCCCTGACGCTTAACTAGGAAACTGATCACTTAAAAGTTCTTTTCATTGCACTTTGTATATCTTGTAACTTAAAAAGTAAAGTGATCCTTAAAAAACAAGGACTATGAATTAACAAAAATAAATTGATATTTTATAACATTATATGCAAATTAGTTTTAGTTGCTCATTTATCTTTTCCCTTCTTCCTTTTTTATATTTTGTCATACATATAAGTATTCATGTGAGTGTTTTATATTTGAGAATCTGTAAAATAACAGACATTGATTTTCACTACTGACATTATTGTTATAAGTAGTTGATTTCGATTTACTTATACAATTGTTTACTTCTCCCCATGTAGTTTGAGAATCTGATATTTACTACATTTTTATGAAAACTGATTTCACTATGCCTATGAAGTCCTTGAGAATTAGAAAGAAAATACATATTCTATTGACTTACATAATAAGCTTTAAAAGTATATTATGACACTCAATGCCATTATGTCCTATAGACTGTATTTTGTAATGAATGCATTGTCTTGAGCCTTAATTCCTGTTATCTACTTCTGTTCCTCAGAAATTCAGTATCTTTACCAACATTCCTTGAGAGATCACCTAAGTAAACGTAATTCCAGAGTTTGCTGGGGCTTTTATAAAAATAGTTCCCTTTCACTCTTCACCCTCTGTCAAGTGATGGGGACAAGAGAGAGGCATGGGAAGTTTAACTGCTGACATGGTGATAGATGGTGTGTTACCTCAACTTCTCAGTTCTTTTTTAATTCCTGGGAATGCCTTAATGTGTAAGTTGCTGCACATACTAAAAATAAATTGTAACTTACTTACATAAATCCCATAAAGACAACACACTGATTTGAGTTTCAAGATCATTTTGCTATTACTTATAAAGAATCATAAGCAATAACCATCCAAATTTGAAGAAAGTGTCATTTGTGAAAAACTATTGCCATATGTTCTACTTTTGAGATACTGCAAAAAATAATAAATGTAATCTTTCAAGCATCCGTGGCTTTGTTTGTTTTTATATTATAATTTTGCAAGCCAGATTGGTAAATTTGATTAGTAAAATTCTAACAATAATGTTTACAAAATAACTCGTTCATTTTTCATTATTATAACTCAAAAATGAAAATCACTATGCTGCCTTTGAATCTCAAATGCTTACATATCAGTGAACCATAATCTATCAAATCTGTGAAAGAACGAGTTTGTATTTTAGTAAAATTCACATTGAGTTTGAGATTTATTGGTGATAATCTCTGTATTTAGTCTTCTGTTCCACTAATAGAGGGTATGATTTAGTTTTAATTAGAGGCTTATCAATTGTAAGGGCTTTCTATAATACAATTTTTATTTTATTGGTTTTCCTGTTTCCTTTCTCAGTTTTATTTATTACTGCTACTACTGCTATGGTTTTTCTTTCTGGTCACTGTACATTAATTTTTTCTTCATCTTCATTTTTGTACAATAGAAAGTTATGTTGTTTATTTGCATATTTTATTCATGACTAATAAGCCTTAAGAGAAAGAATCAATATTTAGTTACTCCCTAACATTCTAATGTCTTCTATATTTGTTTACATTCAATTCTATATATCCTTTTTAAGAGACACAAAAATGTAAGATACAACTTTGATCTTGTCTTACATAAGACATTTCCCAATAAATTCATATTTTACAAACTGTGGATTACTTATCAAAACTGAACATCCTCTGACTCAAAAGATAGATCTTCATGAATTTTGGAATATAGGTGTCCTGTCAGATAGATCCTTTTCTCTGACACCAATGAAATTTAAGTAAAAATAAAAAGGCAAATAATTGAAAACTGAGATAGGCACCTATACTCATGTGTGTTAGTTTTTTGCCCTTGGGGAGAAACACACATACTCACTGCCAGTTGACACAGGAGAGTTTGTTTTAGGGAGTTTGGGTACCCAGAGAAGGGCAGGAGAGACAAAAACAGAGGCGGGGGAGGAAAGACAAAGAGAGAAGAGACAAGGAAGGAAGGAAGCTGATTGGTAGATGGCATCTCTTTTTAAGAAAAGGAGTGGGCACAGATCTACATAGCCATGTCTGGGGACTTGTCTTTTGTGCGTGGGGGCATGCCTGACAGCCACCAGAAGTTTTTGCATCTCACCCAGCACCATGCATGCCATGAACACCCTTACATTCAACCCTTTTGTGTTAATTATAAAAAGAAAGCAATCTTTATGGAGGTGGGGGATGATCAGGGCCAATGTTATTTCTTTAAGGCTACTTCCGACTGTCTTAGTGAGGAAGTAATGTCTTTTTGGCAATCATTTTGCTGGAATTTTTGCTTATTTCTGCAGTCTGGGAGTTTAGGCCATGGGATGATGAATTTTGTTTTTCTGGAGCTAGGAAAAAAATATGAGTTAGTAAGAGAAACTTGAGAATTGACACATATTGTATCTTGCTAGGTCTGGTGGGGGGGAATGGGAAGAGGTTAAGATGGCTTAGGTTAGCTTTCGTTTCTTTTCCTTTGGTCCTAGGACATGGGGGAAACAGTCTGTTTTACCTGTATTGCCATCCTCCAGAAGCAGCGGCTGAGGGTTTGTCTGTGAGGGAAGGGAGGGGCAAAGTGAAATAAATACCTGGAAGCCTCTTGCTGGTAATTGTTTCAGCTTTGACTCTCAGAGACCAGAGACGGTTTTTTGTTTTTTTGGTTTTTTTTAGAGGAATGTGTCTTATGACACAATGATTTTGGATGTCCCTGAAAATATATTTAAATGGCTACATCTGATGAGATCAGAATTATTTGCCTCTTACTCCAACAATGGAGAAGTCCAAAAGAGAGGTGAGACCCCAAAGCCCTTGAAGGACTGAGAATGTGGCTCTTGGTGTCCACAAAAGAAAGGAATGCCCTGATACTGCTATGACCACCTGAGGCTTTTTTTCTGTGATGACAGTTGCCAGGCCTAGGAGATCAGACAAGTCCCAGTGTACTGCCTCTCCACCTTTTAGGGCTCAGGAACAGTCACTGGGCCAGTGGTTTTTAATGGTACAACCTAGGGTACTGTTTAGGTGACCTCTGCGCAATTGGGCACAGAGTCAAGTCAATCCGATAGCTTTGGCCAGCAGGAGGTATTTTTCCTGATGTGTTTTTTCACCTCTCCCATGACACACCTTAAAAGCCAGCGGTCTTATGTCGGGGGTAGCTTTTACCAGTTAAGAGAAGTGGCTTTTCCTCAGTGCTCTCAGGATTTAAGTTAATATACTATAACAGCGCATTTGTGAGGCATTTAAAAACCCAATGAACGTTATTTGGGGTAAATACAGTTCCTGGGTTTGGAGTTCCCAAAAAGGAAAAAGTTGGAAGCTGGTGAGCATTGAAATTGAAAGTTTAGAGTTAAGATATGAGAAGAAATAGGGAAGTTTTAAGTTTAGAGTTCAAATATGAGAAGAAATAGGGAAGCTTTTAAGTATAGAAAGCTGGAAGAGAAGGTTTAGAACTGAGATATAGAAAGACATAGGGAAAACTCTTTCTATCTAGTATACATGAGTACACTCACACATACACAAAAGCAGTAAAAATAATCAAAATAAAATATTTTATAAACAGAACTAAGGTAATTTCAACCCATGATTCATTTGTTGACCAAATACTAACCTATTTCCAAAGCTGCTCATAGACACTTGAAAACATGTGTTTTGTCATTGGTGAGTAGGGTGTTCTGTCTGTGTTACAGTTTTGTTGGGTGAAGTGTTCTGTGTGCTTGAATTCTTTATTGACTGGAATGTTTGTTCTGTGTGTGCTTGTATCCTTTGCTGAATGTGGTGTTCTGTGTACATTACATCCATTGTTGAATGAAGTGTTTTGTGTGTACTTACATCATATTCACTTGCTGTGATATACAGATCATCTGTGTCTTTGATGATTTTATATTTACTGATTTTGTTGGTTTTCTAGAGAGACATGTTAAAATTCTCATTCTCATATTCTTCTTTTCAATGAATTTTGCTTCATTTTGAAGCCCTGTTTTTCGACACACACACACACACACACACACACACACACATATATATATATATATATGATTGCTTTTTTTTTTTTGCCCTGATAGGCTTTCTTTTTTTTTCCTTCTTTTTTTATTATTATGAATAAAGATGTCACATTTTCTATCCTTGCATATCCATGTTCAAGGTCCCTTCTCCTTCTCACCACATCAGGTCATTCTCTCTTCTCCACATGTCCTCATCCCCTCCATGGCCAGGCAATGCCAAGGTCCCAAGGTCCCAATATTGCTTAGTTCAGTCTCCACTCCTAGCAAATTCAGTTTTCTCCCCCAAACATCAAGACTGAGTCAGGTGTTCCTCTAGGGGGAGTGGGATCCAAGTAGTCAGTCCAAGGTGTTTCAGATCCCAAGCTGTTCAGTGGTTGTGGTTTGCAGCTTGGGCATGCTTTGCTTTTTTGTTCATTTGTTTATTTGTTTAGAGTACACTAATGAGTGAGTACATCCCCTGCTTATCTTTCTGGGTATGTGATACCTTGCTCAGGAGAATATTCACCAAATCCATCCATTTGCCTGCAAATTTTAGTATATCATTTTTTCTTACTGTTGAGTAGTAATCCATTTTGTAGATGTACCACAGTTTGTTAATCTATTCTTCAGTTGTGGGACATCTAAGTTGTTTCCAGGTTCTTCCTATTACAAATAATGCTGCTATGAACATAGTTGACCTAATGCCATTGGAGTGAGACTGTGCATCTTTAGGGTATACACCCAGAAGTGGTATTGCTGGGTCTTTGGGGAGATTGATTCTCAGTTTTCTGAGAAACCACCATACTGCATTCCAGAGTGGGTGAACAAGCTTACACTCCCACCAACAATGGAGGAGTGTTCCCCTTGCTCCACACCCACTCCAGCATAGGCTGTCATCTGTGTCTTTTATCTTAGCCAATCTAATAGGTGTCAGATGGTATCTCAAAGTTGTTTTGATTTGCATTTTTCTGATGGCTAAAGATGATAAGCACTTTTTCAGGTGGATAGGCTTTCTTTTTATTATTGTGTAATGACCTTCTTAATTGTTTCTTCGGAAATTCGCTTTACCAGATGATATAGCTAGTGCTTTGTTTTTTTTTTTTAGAAGTTTGGCTAATGTTTTCTCCATCTTTGGCCATTTTCTTGCCAATTTCATATGCCATTAAATTGGTAGTTTCTTATAAGAAACATTTTGTTGGATCGGTGTACTGAACCACTTATATTTACCTATAAATCTGTTATCACTGAAGACTGACATTATTTGCTTTCTACTTTTTCCTATTTTTATTTCGGCTTTTTTATTGAAAAAATATATTCTGATAAAATTTTACTGAAAAAACGTATATTCTAATTATACTTCCACTCCCCCAACTTCTTTTACATCCTCCCCACCTCCCCATTCATCCAACTCCACATTTACAAAGTGTTTCATATTTTGAGAACTCTCTGTTAATCTCTATGTACCATTTTAATATTGTTATTTGTTTTCTTAATTTTTCACTTTTCTTTAGTTATGAATATGTTTTGATACTAAACTTATCTCCAATGTATAAATTTTAATTCATGTGTTTTTGCAAAATAATGGGTTCCTCCTCTTATACTTAATATAGAGAATATTTTATTTAGTCTGATGAAGAAAAGATCATATTCCTCTTGACTTTTCATAGTAATTTTTCTTTTACTCTTGAAATTTGTCCAAATTTTATATATTTATCTGGAAAATCCTAAACTTTTATAAATGTGAATACATTTTTTTCTCCTTTACATTGTCTTATGATTTAATTTAAAAAGAAGAAACTCATTTTTCCTAGATGGTTGGAAAATTGGAAGGGATAGAAAAAGTAAATTAAAAAGCCAAAGGTAGGATTCAGCATTATACCATGTAACCGATACTAAGGTCTTTCTTTGTAAAAGCCATATAGAAGCCTACAACTGTAAAGCTTTCTTAAATATAAACATACACCAATATAAAGAACTTAAGTGAGTGACCCTGGAAGGTGGGCTATACCCTAATTAGGCAGTACAAACCAGCAAGGAAAAACCCTATTGTTAGTGGGTCATCATTGTTTAGTCATTGACAAGCCCATCATTATCATTGCTCTTGGTTACCCTCTACCCATTGACAATAAGATCATTAAAGACACTGCACACTTGAATCATGCAACATTGAAAATCAAATGAGTACTTCATCTCTTCAGGATAGTGCCTGAAGGTACAAACCCTTTCAAACTATAATAATGACTTTCCAGGAAAGATATGTCTTCTCCTGCAATAATGATAATATGAATGTTAGAGAAGTAACTAAACACTTTCTCATTGGATATATGGACCACACTGAGAAATGAACACTGTTATTGATACTATAAATGTGTGACAATATAGGCCATAGGTCTTTAGGAAAATTTATTACTATTATTCTTCTAATGACATAACTTTGTACTCATAGGTCAACACATCTCTTAATGGTCATAAGATAAGGATTTTTTTTTTTTTTTTGCAGTAGATGACATCACTGGTCAATGTATACAGAGTAAGAAACTTCAGAGCACTCCACTCTGTTTCAAACGTCTGTATGAAACTTTTTTTTTTTACAAGGCTCAGGGGTCATTGAGGAAGATGAAGGAACACAAAGTTTATAAGAGCCAGAGATAAAGCAAGAGTACAAGAAAACTGTTTTGCAGATACACAGTCTAGTTGTGTGGAAACTAAAGTCCCTCTACCTTAAGGCCTGGAGCTATTTTTGGAGCTGAGAAGTTTCTAAACCCCCAAGGCTAAGAACCCAAGGCCAAGTGCCCAAAGTTCTGAGTAATCAACGGACATTCTGGCCCAGTCTAGAGGCATTCTTTCCCCATCCTAAAACAATCAGTCAGCCAGCAGCTGCCCACCTGCCAGCAATAGAAAAGAAACTTTCTCTGAGCCCTCCTTCCTCAGCCTGATAACAGCATTTCTATAGTCTTTGTTTGGGGTAGACAGGAGCTCACTTTAGTTTTCTGATCTGAGCCCAGCTGTCACAACTGAAATAAAAAAAATAAAATAAAATAAAAACCTTGACTTTCATTTTGCTTTTAGAGAGTCAGTGTGATTCTAGGGACTTTTCTGGGGATTGCTGAGACTGGGCAGAACAGTTGCACATATGAGGTCACAGTGATTGTGATGGACTGCACAAGTCCTATGCAAAATCAACTCAGACAAAATCTAGGCATGAAGGAAGGGAAATGGCCACAAAATCCTACTCCTAACTGAGGTTGTATTGTTGTTCATAGCTACTGAGAGAGGAAGAATAAGTTTTCTTTGGGTATAACTCTTCAGAGGTCAACAATGCACCACACTGCTGTGCATCTCACACACAGGAGTATTGGATCAACACAATCTGAATTGGAAAGTTTTGTTAATCAAAGAAAACAGGGATTTGGGTGTTTTAGAAGATGAAGGTGGATCCAAATGAAATTGAAGGAGCAAGTAAATAAGGTTAAAATGCTCTGTATGTAATTCTCAAAGAATTAATAAAATAATGTAAAAATTATGAAGTCATATCAAGGTATATCAAAAATCCTTTGATGCTTTAAATTCTTATCTAGTACATTAATTATGTATATTAGGTTGGTGCAATATTGTTTTTAGATGTGCTTACAATATGAAATAAATGAGGCTAGTGAATAAAACTAGCTCTCAAATTTAATTTCTGCAATGAAAGCATTTAAAACATAATCTTTTAGCAATATAAATATTAATATTAAATTACATTATAATTTATTATACTCAGAATTTTATGCAATATAGTTTTGTAGCTTATTCTTGCTGTCTAACAGAAATTCTGTACCTTTTGCGTAGCATCCTAATTATCCATAACCACTTCTATCCCAGCCTCTTGTAACCACCATTTTACTTCCTAGTTCTATCCATTCATATTTTTAGGCATCATATGATAGTGATGCCACACTGTATTTGCCTTCTTCTATGTGGCTTATTTTACTTACCATATTGTTTTCCAGATTCATCCATATTGATAAAATAAAATAATTTTCCTGCTTTAGGGCTGGATAATAGTCTACCACAAATATGTACAGTAATTCTCTTACTGTATTCATGTACTAAATTCATCTGGTAGAGACACCTCGGTACTTTCATGTCTTAGCTCTTATGAATAATGCTATAATGAACACAAGGGGGAAGAAATTTACCTGATTTTTTTCTATACCCTTGGATGCATTTGTTCCTGGCAAAGAGATTAGAGATTAGTAATGTCTATGTTTTAGTATTTAGTATTTGAGAAAACTTAATTTGTTGATTTTCATAATGATAATATTTTCATTTCTACTAACAGCCTACAGGGATCCCTTTTCTCCACACCCTCTCCAAGCTATTTTTTATCTTCATATTTAAAGACATTCTAGCAGTTGTGAGGTGATGATTGCATTCCTTTGAAGGAATACTAACAGATGTTTATTTCATAAATGTATTAGCTGTGTTTATTTTCATTTGTGATGTTGGCATTTGAAGTCTTTTGAGCATTTTCAATACAATGGTTTCTGTCTATTGTGTTGCTTATATTCCTTATAGAACTTGGACAAAAGCCTTTCTTATAAAGTACATGGACTTCTAGGATTCTTTAAATTCAATATCTTGGCTCTTCTGTCTAGTAACAGAAATCTTTGCTATGTGGAGAGTTTTTAGTTTGTTGCAATCCCCTTTGTGTATTTGTATTGTTGTTGTTTATGCTTTGGAGCCATAATTATTTCAGGTCACCTGTATAGACAGAGACCTTATTTTTAAGAAACATGACATTGAAATCCAAACTAACATTTTTTTATAGATCACACTGCTTTAACAAATGAAATCATAAGATCATAAATTATTCACTAAAAGCATGGTTACAAGAACTTTTAAAAATATTCCCTGTGGCCCTGTACTATTTCTACTGCTGCTTCCCTTAACATTGAAAGCAAGAAAAAGTAAATATTTTCTTGATTCCTTTGGACATCCATAAATTTCATGTATATGTGTGTTATTTTGTTCTTATTTAAATGCCAATTTTAATAAATGTCCTTTTATTTCTCCTTACTTAGCAGATAAGAAAATCAAAGCAGTTGCGATGCCATTTCCATTGTGATCACTGTGTCATGATTTCATGGACTCTAAACATTTTCACATATTTGACTACATCACTCTAAAACAAACACACCATTACTTCTTGTATCATTTGTATATCAATGTTTCTCATTCTTTCTAGGTGTCACAATAATATGATAAATAAGAGTATAAAAATAATATTTCCTTTCTTGTTTCTGCTCATTTAATAAAATATCTTCAACTTTCATTTTTAAGTGTAGTATAAACTGCATTTTTTTCGTATATGGTTGATAATTATTGCAAAATTTCCATACTGTAGCTAGAAATTTCTGGCCCAGCCTAGCCCCAAGATCTAGACCAACTGTCACAATAAATCACACAAAGTATTATATTAATTACAAACTATACTTTTCATGGCTCAGGCTTTTTGTTAGGTAGCTTTTGCAACTTAGCTCAACCTATTTCTATTCATCTGTTTGGCCATGTGGCTCCTGGCTTACTTCTGTCCCATTACATCTTGTTTTCTCAATGGCAGCTTGCAGCATCTCCTTTGATACCACTCTCTTCCTTTATCTATGCTTAGACTTCCTGTCTGATTCTAGGATGCCTCACCATAGGCCAAAACAAGTCTTTTGTTAACCAATGGTAATTTAAAGTTTATAGAAAGACATCCCATAAATTCTTTTTGTACATTTTATTGAGTATTTTATGACAAAGGATTTTAAATTTTGTTAATTTTTTTTCTGTATGTCTATTGGATTAAGATGATCATACTTTTTAAACTACTTTTTTTTTTTAATCTGGTATGTCATACAGATAAAATTACGTACATAAAGTTGATTCAATATTGATTTCCTGTGATAAATTCCACTTCATTAGAGTGAATAAATGTTCTAAGTTTGTTGATATTTCATTAGTGGATTTTATATTTTTCTTAATTGTAAACATTGATGCAGAAATGTATTTTTTGTATGCTTTGCGTGGCTTTTATATCAGAAAATGTTGGCATAATAAAATAATTTGGTAACATTTTCTGTACTTATATTTTTTAAAAGAGTTTACAAATGTCCCCTAAATCTAGGCCATCAGGGAAAATCTTTGCAGGCCAGAATCTCTCGGTACATTTCAGTTCACCTGCACCTCCTACTGCAAATTCTGCCCCTAATCTCAACCAATCTCATCACCTGGTGACCTCAGCAGCTACTTGAGATCCACAGATACTCAGCACCTGTTGGACCAACAGATGAGAAACCAAGAGGATTGACATTACTTATTCATCTCAGGAAAAATTCATCAAGATGTAGTCTCAATCGGGACAGTCATGCCCCCCAATGCCAGGGCACCCACATATGTAAAAGAAACATTATTAAAGCTTATATTTCAAATCAAATCCCACACATTAATAGTGGAAGACTTCAATACCCTACTCTCACCAATAGATAGGTTTACCAGATAGAAACTTAACTTACTCCAATGGACTTAATAGATATATAAGGACCCTTCCAAAAAACAGAAATGAATATACCTCTTTCTCACAACCCCATAGAACTTTCTCTAAAATTGACCACATACTCAATCATAAAGCAAATAAAAATAGATACAAAAAAATGGGAATAACCCCTTGTATCTTATCAGACCACTGTAGGGAGCTGGGTCATCATGACTGTGCCTTAAGATGGCACTGACTTCTATTCCCTCACCCCTCGTGGGAAAGTGCTTTCCTAGACATAAACAATTCTTCTTTTACTATAAGTAATTTCTCTGTTTTGGCTTGGCTTTGGACTGTGGCTTGCTACTGCGTACGTGGACCTATGAGCAGTACCGATGTGGCATATTTTGGTTTAGAAGCCCTGAGAGCTTTTAAGCTATGGAGCGGGGTCCCCCAGGGGTAGAAAAAATAGAAGCTTCTCACAAAAGCTCGAATAAACTGTGGAAGGAAGAAGCCTGAGTGTCGTGCCTTCCTTACTGGCAAGGTTGCGCATACCAGACCACTATGAACTAAAGTAAGAGGTCAACAACAACACAAATCACAGAAAGCCTACAAACTGATAGAAACTGAACATCCCTCAAATAAACCACTTCTGGGTCAAGGAAGTAGTAAAGAAAGAAACCAAAGACTTCCTAGAATTTAATGAAAAATAATCCACAACATACCTAAACTTATGGGACACAATGAAAGCAGTGCTAAGAGAAAAAATAATAGCACTAAATGTCTCCATAAATGCCTCCATAAAAACTTAAATAAATCTCACACAAGAAACTTAACAGTATGGCTGAAGGCTCTAGAATAATTAGAAGCAAATTCATCTAGAAATTAGGTGGCTGGAAATAATCAAACTCCCGGCTGAAATTAATAAAATTGAAACAGGGAACAATACAAAAAATCAATTAAACAAAGAGTTGGTTCTTTGAGAAAGTCAACAAGATAGACAAACCCTTATCCAAACTAATGGCAGGTAAAGAGTATCAAAATTAACCAAATCAGAACTGAAAGGGGGAACATAATAACAGACTCACAAGAAATTCAGAGAATTACTAGGCCATACCTTAAAAATCTCTACTCAACTACCTTCAAAAACCTAAAAGAAAAGGTCAGATTTCTGGACAGGTACAACTTTCCAAAATTAAACTAAGACTAAATAAGTAATCTAAATAGACCTATGACCACAAGGAAATTGAAGTTGTTATTAAAAGTCTCCCAATCAAAAATAAATAAATAAAAAGCCCAGAGACAGATTGTTTCTGCCCAGAATTCTACCAATTTCTTAAAGAACAACTAATATCAATGCTCCTCAAATTGTTACACACAACAGAAACAGAAGGAACATTGCCAAACTCTTTTTGAGGCTACAGTCACCCTGATATCCAAGCCACACAAAGATGCAACAAAACAAGACAATTACAGACCAATGCCCCTCATGAGCTGAATTTAACAACATCAAAAAAATTATTCACCATTATCAAGTAAGCTTCATCCCAGAGATGCAAGAATTGTTCAACATACAAGAATCTGCCAATGTGATCCATCATATAAACAGGCTAAAGACAAAAACCACATTATTATCTCATTAGATGCTGAAAAACTTTTAACCAAAATCCAACACTCCTTTATGATGAAAATTTTGGAGATATCAAGGATACAGAGAAAATACTTAACTATAAAGGGAATATACAACAGACTTTTTTTTTTACATTTTTTTCTTTTTTTTATTTTGTTTTTTACTCATTTGTTCTTTTTTTCTTTCATATATTTCTTTTTATTATCATTATTATTATGAACAAAGAAGTCACACTTTCTATCCTTGTATATCCTTATTCAAGGTCCCTTCCCCTTCCCACCACATCAGGTCATTCTTTCTTCTCCACAACTCCCCATCCCCTTCCTGGGCAGGCAGCAGGCAGTCCCATGGTCCCACTGCCCCAATATTGCTTAGTTCAGTCTCCACTCCTGGCAGATCCAGTTTTCTCCCCACTCCCTCAAGAGTAATTCAGATGTTCTTCAAGGGGGAGTGGGATCCAAGGAGTCAGTCCAGGGTGTTTCTGATCCCAAGCTGTTCACTGATTGTGGTTTGCAGCTTGGGCATTTGCAGCTTGGGCATGCTTGGCTTATTTCTTATTTGTCTGTTTGTTTGTTTAGAGTCCACTAATGAGTGAGTACATCCCCTGCTTATCTTTCTGAGTTTGTGATACCTCACTCAGGAGGATATTCTCCAAATCCATCCATTTGCCTGCAAATTTTAGGGTATCATTTTCTCTTACTGCTGAGTAGTACGCCATTGTGTAGATGTACCACAGTTTGCTAATCCATTCTTCAGTTGAGGGACATCTAGGTTGTTTCCAGGTTCTTGCTATTACAAATAATGCTGCTATGAACATAGTTGAGCTAATGCCTTTGGAGTATGACTGTGGATCTTTAGGGTATACACCCAGAAGTGGTATTGCTGGATCCTTGGGGAGATTGATCCTCAGTTTTCTGAGAAACCGCCATAGTGCATTCTAGAGTGGCTGAACAGGCTTACACTCCCACCAACAATGGAGGAGTGTTCCCCTTGCTCCGCATCCTCTCCAGCGTAGGCTGTCCTCTGTGTCTTTTATCTTAGCCAATCTAATAGGTGTCAGGTGGTATCTCAAAGTATACAGCAAACTTTTAACCAACATTAAACTAAACTGAGAGAAACTCAAAGCAATTCCACTAAAATTAGGAACATGACAATAATGTTTATTCTCTCCATATCTATTTAATATAGTTCTCAAATTCTTAGGCAAACCAGTAAGGCAACAAAAGGAGATCAAAGGGATACAAATTAGAAAGGAAGAGGTCAAACTATCACTATTTATAGATGGTATAATATACATAAGTGACCCACAAAATTTTACAAGAAACTCTTATAGCTGATAAACACTTTCAGTAACATAACTGGATACAAAATTAACTCAAATAAATCAATATCCTTCCTATTTTCAAATGATAAAAGGGTTGAAAAAGAAATTAGGGAAACATCACCCTTTACAATAGCTGCAAATACCATTAAATATCTTGGGTTAACTCTAACCAAAAAGATATCAGAATAAAATATCAGAAAATGGAAAGATCTCCCATGCTACTGAATATATACGATCAGTATAGTAAAAATGACAATTTTACCAAAAGCAATCTATAGATTCAATGCAATCCCAACAGAATTCTTCACAGACCTTGAAAGACTAATACTAAACTTCATAGGTGCTATTTGACCAGAAGTACCAAATCTGACTCCTGTTACTAAGTGGACACTTGACAATGATGGAAATATCCCTGAAGGGAAAATATGTCAGAAAACTAAGAAAATAAAAACAAATAAATAGTAAATTATGCTGAAATAAATAAATAAAAGAAATTCAAGATTGCCGAAATAATCCTATTCAAGAATAGAACTTTGGGAGGCATCACCATCCCTGACTTTGAGCTCTACTATAGAGCTACAGTAATAAAAAACAGCTAGGTACTGGCACATAAATACACTTGTGGATAAATGGAATCAAATCAAAGTCCCTGGCCTTAATCCATACACCTATGAACACCTGATTTGACAGAGAGGCCAAAAATATACAGTGGAAAAAAAGATAGCATCTCCTACAAATAATGCTGGCATAACTAGATCATAGTATGGAGAAATATGTAAATAGATCCATATCTATCACCCTGCACAAAACTCAAATCAAAGACCTCAACATAAACCAAGTTACACTGAACCTGATAATTTTTTTAAGTGAGAAATATCTTGAAGATCTCCTGAGAAATATTCAATCATGGGACAAAGGGAGAGCAAGGAGATGTGAGAAGAGAACATGAAAGAATGGTATGGTAGAGTGGGGGTACAATGGGGCAAGAGGGAGAGAGAGAGAGCAGAGAAGTGGATATCCTGATAGTGGTAGCCATTATGGGTATAGAGACAAATCTTATACTAGGGAACACCCAAGGACCCACAGGATAAGCTCAGGTAGGACTCCAAGCAATAGTGGAGAGGATGCCTAAACTGGCCTTTCCTTATTATCATATGAATGACCACCTTAATTGCCATCATTGAAACTTCATCCAGCAGCTGATATAGGCAGATGATGAGATCCATAATTAAACATCACACTGAACTACTGGTGCAGCTGAAGTGAATGGAGGAAAGATTACATAAGTGGAGGGATCAGAATCATGATGGGCAGACCCATGGAATAGGCAGTCCTGTGCTGTTAGGACCCCACAGATTCTGAAATAACAGCTGATAACCCTTCATGGAATGAATCTAAACCTCTGAATGTAGATGATAGTTGAAAGGTGTAGAGAGCTGAGTCATCATGACTGCGCCTTAAGATGGCACAGATTTCTGCCCCTCGACCCTCGAGGGTGAGCACTCTCTTGCCATAAACAATTCCTCTCTTGCCATAAACAATTCCCTATTTGGCTTGGCCTTGGATTGTGGCTTGCTACTCCGTACTTGGACCTATGAGCAGTACCCACGTGACTTATTTGGTTTAGAGGCCCTGAGAGTTTTTAGCTATTGAGTGGGCTCCCCCCGGGGTAGAAGCTTCTGGTAAAGGTCCCGAATAAACTGCTGAAGGAAGAAGCCTGATTGTCGTGTCTTCCTTGCTGGCAAGGTTGCACGAGATGGAAAGGCATAGGCAGTATATGGAGCCTCCTGCAACTGGACCAGAGTATATCCCAGGTCTCTAACTTGGCTTCTCAAAACCCATACCTGGTGGGAAAACACCTTTCTCAGCATTGATATTACCTCAACTAGATCTGCCAGACCAAATTGACTCACCTAGGGATACTTTGCCTTCTCTGGGGAAGTAATAAGGAGGAGAATGACTGGGGGAGGATTGGGAGAAGGGGCAGAAAAGAAAG
The DNA here is from genome assembly GCA_004025045.1 of Sigmodon hispidus. Taxonomy (NCBI): domain Eukaryota; kingdom Metazoa; phylum Chordata; class Mammalia; order Rodentia; family Cricetidae; genus Sigmodon; species Sigmodon hispidus. The sequence continues at coordinate 297,944 of PVIH01000752.1, forward strand.
CAGTAGAAGGTATATGAAAAATTACAATATAAATAAATAAATAAAAGAATTTGCTAAAAAGATTATTACATATTCATTGTAGAATATCATCATGGAGTCATTTGCCCTAAACTTTTTATATCAAAATAGATTTAGAAAAGAATCAATAGAATCCATATCAACAAACATATTATTTTTTTCCAATTAGGAGTCACACTTTATATTTCTAGATTTACTTTTTTAAAGTTAATTTTACTTTATATTTAAAAAATATTTCTCCTTTTTTAAATACCTATTTTTTATTTTACCTAATACTTTAAACAAGTTCAACTAATTAGCACCTATACATGATAATCCTCCTTTGTCTTTGGTGAAATCGACATGATGCTCAAGATCTATTATAACAAAGCCAAAGTAAACATGATTCTTAATAAAAGACAGTTATGATTTGATGGAAGGAAGCTTTATTTTTCAACTAATAGAAGATTTTCACTTATTTCTCAGTATATTATGAATTCAGGTTTGTATATTTGATAATAAGTTGTTTACATCCTTTTCCTACCAATTTTAAATTCCATGAGTTTCAGAAGGCAGCACACTATAAATAGTTCATGACTTAGGGGTAAAGAGAAACTCAGACAGACATAATTTTGGTCATTGAACTCTTTGAATTTGGGAGCATTGTTTCTGTTCTATACAATCTTTCTTATTATTATCATTATGAATAAAGCCATTATTTTTTATCCATGTATACTTGTTCAACCTCCCTTCTCCCTCCCTCCCATTCCAGTCACTCCCTATTTTCCCTTTTATAGAAAACATTTTTTCACATAATATAACCTGTTTATGGTTTCCCTTCTCTCTACTCCTCCCAGTATTTCCCTCATCCCCTGACATCTAAATTCATTCTCTTCAGAAAACAAACAGGCTTCTAAGAGACTATTCTATACTATATACTATACTATACTATACTATACTATACTATACTATACTATACTATACTATGCTATACTAATATATACTATGCTATGATAACATCTATATAAACCTAATAAGCAACAAGTTCTCTCACTTCAAAAAATATCTATCCAATAGGGTAACAATCTATGAAAAAAGGATATATTTTGAATAAAATATTTCAACCTTAATTATTAATAAAATTAAATATACTATGGTCACTATGTGTAATCACACTGAACTTGTCCCACTCTTTGACCACATCCTAACCATCTATATACAAATAAGGTGAAAATATTTTTGACAATTTTTACACCAACTCTTTTGCTTCTGTCACTTAAATTTCCAATTACTTGATTTTTTTCTTTTTTTAAAAAAAAAAACAAAACAAAAACACAAAAGAACTCTTATTTATTCCAAAGTCAAGATGGTATACTTGACAATTGCTCATCAAAAACACTAAGTCTTTTTATATTATGTGTAGGGAGCCGGGAGCCCGGTCAAGCAGGAAAGACGGTGCCGGTTTCCGGTACCAAGGCGCGGTCGAGGCGATAAACAACGCTTCTGCGCATGTCCCCCGGTAAGTTTCCACTCTGTGAGCCAAGCCCTCTGACCCTGCGTCATGTCAGGCGAGAGTCTGCAACCAATCAGAAGGGGAGACGTAAGAGGCTAGGGCTTGACAGTATAAAAGCCGGCTCCTGGCAAGGGGTCGGGGTCTTCTTCCCATTTTGTAAAGAATAAACTTGCTGCAGAAGGATCCAAACTGCGTACTGCGTTCTTCTTCGCAGGCGAAGACAGGGCGCGGGACAACTGGTGCTTGAAACCCGGGAATCGAAACACCTTCGCACCGATGGGAGACCCCTTCTTGGAGATAGAAGAGAAGGTGGATTCAGAACTGCAGGTGAGTCACTCAGAGAGGCATCCTTGATTGAACCTTGCTACCCTTTAACACATGGAGATTGTCTATTGGGTGGGAGCTGTTGTGATTGTTGCTTTCATTTTCTTTATGATCTGTTTAGTTAAGGAAGGGAGAAGTATGTTAGAGCAGGTTCAGGACAGTATGTCAGAAACTGAGTGCAGTGAGAGAACAGGCGCGCGGAGAAAGGTACCTAACTATAAGGAAAAAGGACCACCGGAGAGAGGTGAGAAAAGGACAGGGGGTGAAAGGAGAGAAGGAAGGCTCCTAGTCCCCCCAGAAGGACCAGTTTACCCCCGGCAGGATCTGTCCAGGCTCAT
>PVIH01000753.1:0-19681 GCA_004025045.1 Sigmodon hispidus
ATGTTCATAGCAGCATTATTTGTAATAGCAAGAACCTGGAAACAACCTAGATGTCCCTCAACTGAAGAATGGATTAACAAACTGTGGTACATCTACACAATGGAATACTACTCAGCAGTAAGAAAAAATGATATCCTAAAATTCGCAGGCAAATGGATGGATTTGGAGAATATCCTCCTGAGCGAGGTATCACAATCTCTGAAAGATAAGCAGGGGATGTACTCACTCATTTGTGGTCTCTAAACAAACAAACAAGAAAAAAAGCCAAGCATGCCCAAGCTGCAAACCACAACCACTGAACAGCTTGGGATCAGAAACACCCTGGACTGACCCTTCGAACCCCACTCCAACTATAGGAACACCTGACTCACTCTTGAGGGAGGGTGAACAAAACTGGATTTGGCCAGTAGTGGAGACTGATCCAAGCATTATTGGGTCAGTGGGACCATAGGACTGTCTGCTACCTGCCCAGGGAGGGGATGGGGAGTTGTGGAGAAGAAAAATGACCTGATGTGGTGGGAGGGGGAAGGGACCTTGAATAAGGATGTACAAGGATGGAAAAAAAAATTCAGAGGGAAAGCTGAACACAAAGTAAATATATGTGTAGCAATCTTATTTGCATTACCACCCTTGTGATAAGTCATGCTTATGATTTTTATCTTCTTTATAGTTATTGTTAACTTTTCAGCATTTTAAATTCATTTTACTGTTTTTTTGATAAATACAAAATAAATAAAGAAGAAAAAAATAATTGATTTAAAAACAAAAAAAAGAAAAAAAAAGAAAAATATCAGAGTTAACATCACAGAAGAGGAAAGATTTACTTCTGCTCATGGTTTCAGTCTATGCTTGGTTGGCTCCATTTTTTTTTTTTTGGATCCAAAGAACTATAAGACTTCACAGTAGGACATGGCATGGAGTGCAGAAAGAAAGAGGGAGAGATGAAGGAAAATATTGAGGGATGAACAGAGGAAGGGACACAGGGACAATCTATATCCTGCCAGTGTTAGTCCTTGGCCATCTATTTTCCTGAACTATGCCCCAGCTTCCAGTATCTATCACCTCCTAATAAGGAGATTAGGGGATTATCTCACCAATTAGGTCAGAATACTGATTTCAGTATTCCACTTAGCTCACCTTTTGAACATTGCTAAATGAATATTATCAATCTTTCTTTTAAGTAAGTATCTAAATGACTATACATTAGTGCATATCTCAGTCTTCATTAAATGTCTTTTGCTGTAGCTGTGGTAAAAACAGAATCACAACTCGTCAAAATGCAGAAAGTTTTTCTGGAATGCTCAACCATTAATAGGAAATCTATAATGTATAAACCTATATGATTTTATGAATTTTGTAGAGATTTCAGAATGGGTTTTATGACTTGAAGGTAACATAAGAAATTATATGCAAAATATAAAATGTCCTAACTAGAATTAGTGGATTCAATGTCTGAATTACAGTTGACCATTTCCTAAAACTGCATAAACTTTAGTTAATAGCATATTCATTTTTAGTTACTGTTGACATAATAGTACAAATAACGCATGTTAGGCTTATGATTTTAAAAGTGTTCTTTCAAAGCAGTTATTCCTTTTTATTTAGGATTCAGCATTTCGTGAGTTAAATCAAATTTTCCTTTTCAATGACAGCTACATATATTTTGACAGCACCTAGAAATCCATTTAAAAACATTGCTTATGAAATCCATTTAAAAACATTGCTTATGTTGCCTTTTTTCCAATAAATTATTTTTCAAATGATCAAATTGTGTCATATTATTTGTGATGCTATTAAGAATAATATCTAAAGTACTTAAACTAATTATGCCTATTTTGTAAGATTAATTATCATTAATAATTTAACATATTTTATCATTTAAGTCAGTATCCGTTCTGATCTTTAACTTTAGAGAGTGCACTGTATATGTGCCACATAATTAGGGCTTCTGTATCACATAATTAAGGCTAAATACTAGGAAATCAGACTAATGAGACCAAATCAAACTGAATTATTTAAGCTTTTTTCTTTAATTTTAGAGGTAGGATATTTAGTAATTAAATACTGATTTCATTTTGTCATACTTGCATTGCCATCTTTGTGCTTAAGCTGCTATGTACAAAAACCGTCAAAAATATTTTCTGAGAACTGATGGAAAAACAGCCACTCAGTTGTCTCAACTAAAGCCAAAATAAGAAAGGATGAAAAGTGTAGACTTCCACTTTTATCTCTTTTATTTCCTCACTCTAGGTTTTGAGAATCTTCACAACTTTTCTCCTTAGCTTTCCAAGGACCTGTACCCAAACGGAAATTAACACAACCTCTAAAGGTACATGACCCTCTCTCCCAGATCTGGCTGCTGTTTTCCATAGTTACTAATATATAGGATGTTATTCGGAGGTTTAATTCTATGAAGAAATGTCTTAGAAAAGGAGTATGCAGCAAACAAACAGTAAATTGCACTTACAGTGTCACGGCATAACACTTACTGGTTTTCTTCTATATTTCTGTGGCTTGATTCAGTACTATACATGGTGTCGGCAGAGCATCAAGGGCTTCATTCTCACAGGGATATTTGTAATGATTCATTTTGAGAGAAGAAATATAGAGTTGAAAGGGAAAAAGCCAGATTACTTTCTACTAGGTATCAAAGATTTTCTATAGGAGGTCACAATATTAAGTATGAAAGATGAAGAACTATGTATATTTTCATATATACATATATATGCAAATATAGCTTTGCATCTTTGTCTTTGTGTTGGTTATACAGGTATATATTTAAGACTATGTAGCTTGTAAAATTTGATTTATAAAAGAACATTACAGAGAGAGGCAATAGATTTTTACCAAAGCAGAAAAGATTAGTACTCTCTGGAGTAAGCCAGAAACAGCAACAAATACTCTGTAACTAATATATAGTATTAAGTGAGTCTTCAGAGATGAGTAAACCATTATGTAATATTGGAAGTAGGTAACATTAAATCCAGTTTCTGATTCCAATGTCACCATATAAGTTTTCCACCATGAATAAGGGGAAAAAAGTATTATTGGTTAAATCAAAAAAATTACATTTTTGAAGGGATTTTCTCTTGGTATGTTTATTTAAAATGCTTAATGGTGGCACATGAGATGACTCAGCTAATATAAATGCTAGTCAACAAGACAGGTGACCTACCTGAGTTATATTCCCAGGGCCTAACTCTCACAAATCATTCATTGACCTCTACATGCATGCTGTTGAAGGCAGACAAATGGTTACATGTATAAATGCACACAGACCAAATAAATAAATAAATATAGGAAGAAAGAAAGGAATGGAGGAGAAAAGAAAAGAAGAAAGGAAGAGAGAAGAATATCTTGATTCATATCCATACCTTCTGAGTGTGTATTCCAAAGTACCTATGAGAAACACACACTGGAACATTTCTAAATGTTTGTATCAGATTCACCATAAGATGCTCCAACATTAATTTTGTTTATTTCCTTCTATGTCATGCAAACCTGGGGACTGGGTGCATAAGTTCCCATATATTTTCTACACATCATATGCGTTTTTTTCGGTACTTGTTTAATAAAGATGGTGAGAGGAAGTGCTTACTGACTAGGAAGACTCATTTCTGTGTCACTCTTCTCTCTTTACTTTCATGTCTCATTTCTAACTTAGCATCTATGACTGCTTGCCACCCTGTCCAGGTCTCACTTTTTTATGTCAAGATCCATGATATACAAAGCCTAGGTAGCATTAATCATAAATAGTCAAAATATTCCTTCAAAAGAGAACAAGGCAGACAAACATGATACAAGGCTGTTCCTGTCAGTGTTCCTAAAGTTCTAAAACTAAGATGATAGAAATAGAAACAGAAACAAAATAAAGCAGCTAGAGTCTTATTTGGATAAAGAGCTAACATGGGCAGTATAAGGATTTCTGACCCATGGTAGAAACCTGGTACATGTGTTGTTCCAACATAGCTACAGCATGCTGAGTGCATGGGGAATGTCCCTTTTATCCATATGCATGAGCAGGCATGACTATATAAACCAGCACACACCAACATCCTTATAACATAAAGACCTGCATGGTCTATCTTCTTTGCCCTTTCTTCTGCATCTTCTCTACCCAAAAGCTTCTTAAATAAACTCTGGCATGGGTTATTAGTAGTGTGGTTTGTTTCCTGGGAGCATTAAAAACAGTGTACCTGGACAATGGCTGCACTCAAGAGAAGAAGGCTCTTGGAAGATCTCATTTGATTTTTACCATCAGATTGCAAGAAGTAAGGCATAAAGTATAGGTTTTGAAAAGAAAATGACATTGGTGTGTCCACATTATTAATATATTTCATTATTTTAAAGTACTTTGCCCACTACTAAAAGCATTCCTTTTATAATTCTGTAAAATTCAGTTTAAATATCAGTTGGATTTGAATGATCACCTATTTTTACACAACTAAATTAAACAGACAAACTACCTGCAAACAACTGATTTGTTAGTCAGCTATGAAACTTTAACAAGTAGATCCTTAGGTAGTGAATAACATAGTCTTCAAATTAGCAGTCAGAATTCAGTCCCACTGGGACAGAGGGTGAACTGAAGCACCGGGAAGTTCCTGGCAGTCATTCAACTCTAGCTGAGTTTACTCTACCTTGGTGGGGTTTTTTTTTTGCATCCACTCCATGGCACAGAGGTGTTGAGGAAGTTAAAATATGACTTCTCCTGGAAGTTAGTAAACCAAGACACATTGGCAAGTCTTGACCAGAATCATTGAATATATTAGAAAGAGGAAAGAATTGTTATTATTCCTGAATATTAAAAATGACTTAAATCCAAACTGAACTACTTGTTTTACCATAGATATTTAAAACAGGAGAAATTCTAAGTATTTTTTGTTATCTTATTTTTGAAATGCCCTAGCTACTGGTTTCAAAACTGCCCATTACTTGTCATTGTTTTTCTTTCAAAGTAAGGACAGGAAATAAGAAGACACCACCACAATATTTATCTTGAGTAGTACAAAATGACATATATAATTTGGACCAGGAAACAAATACAATAATACTGTACAAATGAATCTTTTTTTGTTCCAAAGTAGATTTGGGAGAGATTATGAATAGAAGAGATTGTAATCATGAGTCAAGGAAATAGAGTTCTTCATTCATCACAGAAACAAACTGTACAGTAATGACATAATTTCCCATAATGCCATTTGATCAAGTCAATCTATTTCATTCATTTTATTATACAGCCCTTCAAAATTTGAGGTCTGTCCCATCAAGTCAAATTCATGCTTCCTTTTCTTGCTCTTGAGTGTTGTTGAAGGTTGACATCTTGGTAATTCTTCTGGTCTGGGAATCATGTATTCTATTTCTATCATTTCTATGAATCTGAGACACAGCATCTTGTGACAGCATGCTATTGAGGAAAATCAGCAGCAGCCCGATTATCTCGGTGAAAGAAAGAAAACTAGTCAAAATTATCTAGAAAAAGTGGTCCTGCTATTTTCAATTTTTAAAGGAAATACAGTTAAAATATTATTTGCCCTATGTATGATCCCAAAGTACTCCAGCAAAGCCCCTTGAAAGAACTAGCCAGCTGTGAAATCCTTTCTAAAAGTCTCATTTAAGACAGACCATGCTGAACAATATCTATGCATTCCTTATGTTAGAACTCTTAGATCAATGTCCTTCAGTATTTTGGTAAACTCACTGCTATGTAAGGTAATATTACATGCTTCCCAAATGGATATTTGCATTTTCAGAACAAAAGTTAATTTACTAAGCTATTCAGCAGGCATAGGCTGTGGTGACCATTTCTCAAGAGCCATCTAAGATAAACTTGTCTCTATTTTTCTGATCAGATCATCATATCTGATGACATTATCTTATCATGATCAAGGAAATGAGCACTTATAAAAAAAATTCTGTTAAATTTTTTTTCTGTTAAATACCTGTTCTGTTAAATACCTACTTAGTTTATTATCCTTCATTTTTGATATTAGCTACTTTATTAATTTGATTATTGGTCATTTTATGTCATGAAGGGAGAGAGTTATGCAAACCCCTTTAAAATGACTTTTCATTAATTCTTTTGATTATTTCACACAACGTAATTTGAAGACATTCAGCTCCCTTGACCCATTTCTTCCTGCCCAACTTTAAAATGACATCATATTTTTCTCTCCTTTTTTTTTCTGATGGAGTTTGTGTTGCCTAGACAGTCACAACACTGGGACTGACTCTCATGTGTAGTCAGCCTGCTAGGCTAAACAAATTCTTATGTCTAGTATGCAGCAGCATTTGGAGACTAACTAGAATTCTGAGGCCTTGAAACTATTTTCTCTTCTACACAATACTCTGTTCAATATAAAATTTTTAAATTAAAGCATGGTCAGGTTTAACGCTTTAGAGATACAAAACTAAGACATTAATTCAGTTGTTTAAAATCATCCCCACTTCATTGCATGAATATCAACTCTTGTACTCATAATTTTCTTTATTTCCCTGTATTGTATTCACCTAAATTCACTGCTCACTGAAGCCACACTTAGTAAGCATGTGGAGTTCTTTAGAAATGATACATTATTCTCTTTAGTTGTATTGACTCACACTTCCATGAAGAATGACATGTTGAGGATGGACTATGCTCCACTCAAAAGAGTAATTTTAGAATTTTGGAAATCACAAGATTTCACAATGCTAACATTTCCAGTACCCTAATATGTCTAGGGATAGTTAAAATAAGCAAGTTGATCTTTTCACTACCAAGGGCTTCTAAACAATAACAACAAAAACAGTGTACTCATAATTGATTGTCTTGATAAAAGGCTGATACTTTCTCTTTGTATTTTATCCTTTCTTAAAAGAAAAGAAAAAGGTTTACACTAGTTGTCAAATTTTTCAAGGCTAGCCTATTTATTGGGTAACAAATTAGTCTTAGTTTTGTTATAACCCAGCAGCCCAAAATATATAGGTTATATTAGAAACTATGTGGAAATAAGAGCATTCTGCATATGTTTGCTCACTCCACTCAGTAGATGTAGTGCATATTCACCTAACCTTACTCACATAGTGCTATGCAAACATTTCACTGAATTGATTTTTTTTTACCAGAAACTAGTCCAATATTGAAATTCTATAGGAAAATGGAAATGCCAGTGAACATTCTATTTTTAATTCATCTACTAATCTAATTTTGAGTGGAAAAAGAACAAACTAGTACCTTGCTATGGTGATTCTCATAACTGTTGCCTTATAACAGCGTTTGCTGATCAGGCATACTGATTAATTTTGGGAGCATCAGTGGAAGAATATTCAGACAAACTTGATCTTAAATTATACCAGTCTGTTAGTGTTCCAAAATAAACGCATCAGGTGGCATTTACATGCAGGTGGCTAACCAATTTATCAATGCACATGTTTAAGCTATTAGGAAAATAATTAAAAATATATTAAGCATACTTAATGTAGATTCTAATTCTAACAGCACCGTCTTTAGCATTGTGCTGTTTCTAGTGTAAATTGTAAAATACCTAAATTTCACAGGTTTGTATTTGGGTGATAGCTGGACATAGATAATTAAGTTGTTACCCATGAGCTTCCATGGTTAGCATGGTTGTATAGCTTTGTCTTATGCCTGTTTCTCATTCTGGTTTTCACAAATCTCAGAGGAGGTTGATGAATGGCATTTGACTCTATAGCTACACAGTGGATGGATTAGACATAGTTGTATGTCACATGTACACTCAATAACATGCCTCTCAGAGAGTCAAGCATTTCTTGAAGCTAAAAGTGTTCAATTTGTTGGCTTCACAGATTTTCTATAGGAGAATACTGTGATCAGATACATTTAAATCTTCAAAATATTTATAATCCTCTTCTTCTTTGAATAACATAGGAAGTAAGTTCAGTAAACTACAAAGAATAAATCAATCTACTGACTAATAGTTAAGCCATTACAAATTGGACAAAGTCTAATTTTGGTGATCAAGTTATATGTTCCTGGGAAAATGTGAAATTATATTTTTAGTGTCCTTCATGAAGTAAAATTACTTGTAACTGTAAGATATCAAATAGAGGAGATTAAAGAAAAGATTTAAAGCCAAAGCATTTTGTCATCTTTCGTTGTTGCCATAATAGAGAAGGCCTTGCTGAGTACTCCTCTTCAGAATGTTTGTGTAATAAATACTCAATGCCATGGAAGAAGCAGAAAAAAAATTCTAATAAAAACATGTGGATCTTATATAAACAGCACATGTTGTGTATCAAATCCAAGATATAGTTTTTCCTGCATGTTTAAGTATGCACAATGACTCTAATATCCCTTACATTACTTTCTCCATTTTGTTTCTAAATGTCTATGACCAACTGAATAGTAAAGTAAATTTCTGTCAAGCATAAAACAGACATTCAAAGTTACAAAATTAATTGCTATGATGCAACATGACCTACACAGTGGAAAAGTCCCCTACCCTATCCATACCAGTAGAAGCTCTTAAATTTTCAATTAAAAGTCATTTTAGAAATGACTAAATATAATATTTGAACAACATATCAAAAGGTGGGTAGAATAGATAAATTCTAGTAATCCAAAGAGTCTACTCTCAGCTATTTCCTGACCACATTGATGAGAAGTATTTTGATTCCTGAACTTTGAAGCAAATGCACCTTGAATATTTGTATCTATCTTAGCTTTAATGAAGGTAGATGAGATTTCTGAACAAGTTCAGGAAAGTACTTCTTTCAAGCAGGGGAACTGCTTAAATTAATTAAGCTAATTAGGTTAATGAATAATTAAGATAATGCTTTTACTCTCCCCCACAATTCAGTCACTCCATCTCTTACAAGTGAGTCTCAAATGATGCTGCTAAGAGTCTTAAAAACAATCACAAATTCTGTTTAATAGTCTGTATCATAGTCAAGTTCAACTTTGTTTATTATATTTTTATATGCCTTATATAAGAATTGACCAACTCTCATATATTGAGTATATCTCCAATTCAGAAATCTAAATATCACAAATTAAAACTTATTCTAAAATTGAGCAGATAATTAGACATAAATAAAATGTTTTTATTTTATGAAAGGAGATTCCTCATTTGAGAGATATTATATTCACAGCACATGTCTCTTACTCCAGGCCTTTCCTTGTTACCCTCTAAAAACCTCATAAGAAACAACTGAAGATTCGCAGGATTTAGAGACATCGCCAAGGTTGCTCAGCTGAACACAGTAAAGCTGGTTTTTTTTTTTTATTTCCCTTTCCTAATTATTTTTTTTTGGTATACTTTATTATTATTATTATTATGAACAAAGAAGTCATGCTTTCTATCCCTGTATATCTTTATTCAAGGTCCCTTCCCCCTCCTGCCACATCAGGTCATTTTTTCTTCTCCTCAACTCCCCATCCTCTGGTTTTATTTTGTTTGTTTGGTTGGTTGGGTTTTTTTGTTTTCTGTTTTTTGTTTTTTACTTTAAAAGGATGTAGTAAATCATTCAAATCATTCCAGAACCTGGTTTACCTTGGAAAGACAGCAAATGTGCTGTTTCTTTAAATCGATAGTATACTTTTATAGGCATTATCTTTTCAGTGACTTAGTCAACTGGTAAAATATAGATATTTGTGAAAGTCTATTCAAAAGAAAGTCAAGTGACAATTTACAGCTTTTATCTCTTAGCCTTCTGAACACCTGCTCACTAGTCATCCACTACTGAGTCTTAATGTAGATACAAAGTCAGAAAACTTGCATCTTAAGAGGATAGAGATATTTTGCTATTTATCCCTGTGATCACAGATACAGTCCTGTCAGTCAGTCATCTTTCTTTAGCTAACCTTTGTCATCTCCATCACCACTAAGGGGCAATACAGCAGCACACATGACATGATAATTAGTGTGCAGCAGCAATTTTCATTAGACAAATGATCTCCAATAAGATTTTCCCAAGGGCTGCATTAAGTTATATGTAATACTTAGGCGGACCACGTGTGTATTAGCATATAATTTGCAGGTGATTTGCATATACATTTGAAGATTGCATCATATTTCTCTGGATATTTCTAGTAAAACATAATTACCTCATCATTGAAGGCTATGGCTTCTGTTTTAGGGTAAAATTTCATCACATCTAATCCAGGTGGCTTATGGAAGAATGGCCCAGCAAAAGACCAAGGTGACACAACCATGCAGATGGCTGGGGTCAAAAGAACTCACTGGAGGGCATTATAAATACTGATAGTATAGTGTAGGCACTTTCTCTCTAAGGATAAAAGAATAAAGGCACAGCAGGTGTCCTTTTAGAAGGGACCTTCTAAAATGCCTATACTATTATCATTGATAACTTTTTCGAGTTAATCTTTTTTTCAAACCTGTTACTGGATAAATGGCAATTTCTCTATGACCACTTGAAAAATCAGTTACCTCTTAATTCTAATAATGTAGTAACTTAACAACTTTAACAGAATTGTCTCCTGTACTCAATTAACATCTGTTTTTAAGAATAATTTTAGAAGAAGAGCTATATATACTCTTTAGATTTTATTTCCATGGTCCAAATCCACAGCACAGCAGCTCATATTTACCCACACAAAAAGCTTCCTGTTACTTAGAATTTCACTATGTAGAGGAGACATCCCCAGAATGTTCATGTCACTTGTTCCTGTAAAACATGAAAATAATTGAAATAGTCTCGTGTATGCGTGTGTGTGTATGCATAGAGCAAAATATTCACCAAAACACATTTTAAGCATATTTACTTTTAAGATTATGAAAAATTAATTTCCATCCCTTTAAATATCTTCTCCATCAATTTATTCAAAATCTACTTATTTCTAAGTGAGTCAATCTTTTTGTTGTTGTTTTGACAGATGCCAATATATGACAGATACACACAGAAAGACAGATGACATTTTATAAGAACGGTTAAGAAATTACATGGTCCATTCCTAACTTCACCAACACTCCATATACTCTTCCCAATATCATAAAATTGGAATCATGAGGAAAAGTCCTTTGAATAGCCAGACTCAAAGGAATGCTCTCAACCAAGTTTATACAGTTTGGGGGACATAGAACCTGAATTTAATCCCATCTCCTTGCAAACCTTTCATTTTGCTGTTTAGTTATAATAAGGGATTCATAGATTGGTCAAATATTTAGTAATCCCTCTAGAGTGATTTAGTACCATCAAGAACTCACACATTTCTTATTTTATTAGATCTCCAGAAAATAGCTGTGCAGAAATAGCATGTTCCTAGTAATACCTTTTAAGCCATATGTGGTACTTAGGGTTGAACCTAGATTTTGGATTACCACTGACACTAACCATTTTATTTTTGTATGATGTCATTTGCAAAGGAACAAAGAGAAGAATAAACAATAATTATTAAATTATTTGAGATGAAAACCTTTTCTCAATTTATTTTATATTCTAAATGAACTTTTATAAGACTAATATTTTGCTTTTTATTTTATTTAAAAGTAGTTTCATCTGTTATACCTTGATAGAACTCTCTATAGTACACATTAAGCTATATTACTATATTAAAATTAATTTTCATGAACTCCACTTTAGAATGTATACTTAGTTTCTCTTACCAAACAGCCAGATTGTATTAAATTTTCTTTCTATTGTGGTTTATTTATAAAAGTGTCTTTTTCTATAGAGCAGAAACTATCTCAAAAATCATAAACAAAATCTGACCCATCTCTATATCAACTCTGTATGAATTTTTTATATATTATTTATCAGAAACAGAATTAAAATATTTGATACTCTGCTTAACTAAAAAAATAGATATCATTTAAATATAAATATATAAGAGAAGCATTTGCTTTGAAAATAAGTCTAAATTTTCATAGAGATAACTAGGTAGCTTAATTTTTTAATGAACCCCGTATCTATTGGCCTTGCCACTTTATAAATACATGCCATCGATCATAAGGCAAACCAGACAGGAGCACAATCAATCATGTTGGCTAGGCTAAAACAACCCAAGTAATACATTTACAGCTCATCTGCCCCTGATCAAAAACAAATCACTAAATTAGGATTCATAAAATATGTACTTTCCTGTGAAGCTGTTCAACAACTAGCCAAGAAAAATCTTGTCATGTGAACAAAACATATAACTAAAAATCATAAAGGATTTGTAAGAGTGAGGAATTCTTACCAAGCCCAAATAACTTCAATATGTTGAACCATTTGTTCTCAGGTTTAAGAATGTCTACACAGACCTTTCCAAAACAAAAAGTAATAATAGGTATTTGAGATCAAGATCAGGCAACTTAGAATAAGGAATTTTTTATATTAGCGCTAGCCTTTTATTATTATATTCTATAAAAACTTATCTTTTACAGGATAATGTTTGTACTTGGGATTTATTCCATTCGACTCTTGACTCTCAGGGTATTGCACATGGTACATAACCTAGTGTGATTATATGTACTCTTAATATGTAGTGAGTTCAAATTCTCGCTAACTGTCATGATGCATAAATCCATTTTATCTCTCATAGACTTTTCAGAAGCCAACCTGAAGAACAAGAAAAAATATAATCCAAGCAAGCTGGATCTATAAGTACTTTGAGTTATGATTGCTGGATGGATACTTTGTGCTTGCAGAAGAAGTACAATGTATAGTTTTTAGGATTTTGTAATTTTGTTGCATAACAAAAATATAATCAAAAACAATAAGTCTAAAATAACTGTTAGCTGCAGGTCTAGCTTCATATTTTAACTTCTTGATATTATAAAGTTGTATAGACCTAAGTGGATAGCTACTTAAATGGGAAGTACAAGTAAGCCAAGGCAAAGGGCCACTTACCTCAGTTCAGCATTTTTATTTAATACTTCTACCAAACTTGCCAAACAAACAATATGTAATATAATATTCATTTCAATACAGAAGATACATCATTTGATCATAAGTTTTTAAAAATTTCTTTCAATGAAATCATTTTGAAAAAAAATTTAAAAACAAACTTTGGAGTTCTGCTTATATATCTGGTAGACTCAGTTTCAATTATCTTTAAGCCTAAATTATGGATATAAATTTCTTCTTTCTCATTAATATTGATCAGTTGAGAAAAATCATATGAGGCTTTTGGAATCCAGATTTTCACTAGATAAATAGCAAACTGAAATGATTATTATTTATGATGCCAGGCAGCTTTTTTTGGGTATACACCTATGGCTGTAGATATGCAAATCTGCCATGTTTAACTGAGTACATCAGCACTGTATATTGAATTACCTGCAACTCAGGGACAGAAATAATTCTATTAGAGCTCATTTCAGACCACGTAGTTCTCTATTAGTAATTGTATTGGGCTATCGAGACACAATCATTAGAGACATAAAACGGTCATTTTGTATATTAGTAGTAAAAGATAAAATCGTAAACCTTTAAGGAGAATTCATAAAATATGTACTTTTGACTCATAGTTAAAATATTGATTAAATTACATACTGCAAAAGAGAGCATTAAAAAATAGGAGGCATCACAAAGGAGGCACACTACAAACAACCATCTAAAATTTATAAGCATCAAGTCACCAATAAAGAAACGGATGTGGTATTTCCAAACATCTTAATAAATGCACCTAGAAAATAGAGACAATGCTCTTCTAACTGCTTGCTTCATCAAAAACACCAGATATTTCTAGTCAACATGAATGTTACTGTGTTTTGAACAATAAACACCCTCACAATTATTACTAGAAAAAATACCCAGGAGGACAAGCATTTCCAAATATTTTGCAATATTTTACAGAAACTGTCTCTAAAGTCTAGTTACATTTCATTATACCTCAACCCTTTGAATTTGTAAACACAGAAAGTTGTTCTACAACTGATCAACTGTCTCATCCTCACAACAAAGGGCTATAAGTCTTGCAGACAATCTCATTTAAAACAGAGAATGCTTAAGCAGAAACAGGCACAGGAATTGATCCAAAATTATTAGCTAGAAAATCATAGTTCTGGGATTTAGACTGAGGTGCTCTAGACACCTTCCTAAGCACTGTTGACTTTTGTCACTTTTGAAGTTAACTCTTGATATTGCTAAAGAAAAAAAAATCATGTTTTATTTTTAGAAGTCTAAGTATTTAAATGCATTATGTTCTTCCTTTTCCTCAAAAGAAAATCAAGTTACAAGAAGTCACCAAATAATAGCTTTGTAGAGCACATCTTTCTGAAATTTAAACTTTCTTCAGTTCATCAAGCATAGATCATGATGCCATGAGTTAACAGGCTTAATCACCCTGCAGAAATTTGAAAATCATTTACTATTCCCCAACACAACATATATATGTATATACACATATATATATTAAACATGACCTCTAAATCACATTCACTGTGCTAATGTTAATTTAAAATAGAAAACACTAACCAAACTAATTGGTTCTTAGTTTTGAAGTCTTAAACTCACGTACTATGTTTAAAAGCTACAAATGTATATATTTTGGGTAATAATAAAGGTGTTTGTGAAAAAAATCAAAGGACAAAGCAATATAACATGAATATCACAAAAATTAGCAAGATTTCTATGGAGATGGTTTCAACACTCTCACAGAATTCTATCTCTAAGTTAAAAATACTTGAAATTGCCAAACATGCCACATGGTTTCAGAAACTCAGAGAACACTCTCACAGCCCTTGTTTACCCCACTTAAAGGAAGACATAGCTATATGAACATAGATAATCCCTGCTATAATTCTGAAAAAAAAAGTCAATTTACATTTTTACTACCTTAAATTACAAGAAGTAGGTCAAAAGTCTTGCATTACTATTATCCCCATTTCTACAAATGAGGAAACTGATATTCAGAAGAATGAACCTGGTCAGGGTTTCATCAGCCAGGCAGTAAATGGTAGAGCTGATATTCAAATTCATAACTATGGACTATAAAAGTTTACTTATTTATTTTTATAAACACAGCATTTCTTCAGTATCTATGGCAGATTGGTTTCAGGGCACCCCAGCAGAAGAATGCAGAGGAAGAGACAGGTGATTTTAGAGTTAGGACATTTAGTCTAGCTGTGTAAATAACAATGCTCACCACTCAGACATTGAAGTTTACAAGGTACATTCAAGTTCAGAGTTTGTCATTACAATAAGGAAGACCATTTGAGCAGTAAAGCATCTTGGTCTCTGAGAAGATTAATGACTTATTTAAGGCCATCAAAATAAGAAAAGTAGAAACTCAAAATCATTTTTGTCCAGTGTCACCCCACTTGAAATCTTAAACTATTAATGAGAGTCCACTTATTTTTTTAAGATTTCTTTTTTGTTTTTTGTGTTGACATGTGTCTGTGTGAGTGTATGCCACATGTGTGAAAGTGGCAAGGAGACCAGAAGAGGGTGGAACTGGAGTTGCTGGAGCCAGCCCCCTGACATGGATCCTGGAAAGTAATCTAAGGTTGTTAACTGCTGAGCCATCTCTCCAGAACAAATGTACTTTGTACATATATTCTTTTCACTCTACTTGAAATATAAATATTTTTAGCATTATTTACTATGAGGCTGACTTAATTGTCCTGCTACTTCTGAGAAACTTCAGAAATGAAGGTGATGATGTTCTCAGAGACTTCCACCTGTGACACATTAATTACTCCTCTTGGCATTTTCTTTGTCATTCTGAAAGAGATTTGGAAAGTTGTGTTCTCTTGCATTTAGAAAGCTGCTGATCTTGTGGTCTCATCCTCATCACTACAGAGGGCAGCAACAGACAGCAGAGTTCTGCCTTGCAGATGAAGGGCTGAAGTTTCCAGGAAACAAGGGAAGGCTGCAGGAAAAGACAGACTGTAATCACAGCAGATCCTCCTTTTTGTCTTGATGCTGTTTAAAATTAATCACACTCATAAACTTCTTTAAGTTAACTTACAAAAACTGATATGAAAATGGTCCAAGAAAGACTGCGCTGTTACAGAGTTGATTCTGTGGTACTATATAATTATGGTAAAAATCAGCATTGAATATTTTAACAAGGCTATTTAGGCCTTTGTTATTCTAATACTTCTAGTTACTTTCACTTTTTCTGAATGTCTCTGTCTGAGCAAGAAAAAGTACTCTTTATAAAATATACATTGTTACAAAGTCAGTATTTTTTAATGTATTCTCATCTCACAAAGATGACAAGTTATGTCTCATATGATAGGAAGATTTACTTACAAACGGACTCAGGACAGTTATGCTTAGCAGAATCAAGGATGCAGGTTCCACTACCTCCCATCTTCACTGTCTCAGCTAAGGGCTTATTGTACATGCAGAGGAGGACAGCAGAGGTCTTATGATCAAAAGAGAGGAAATGACTGACAAAACAGTGCTACTTCAAAGGAACTAATGGAATAATTAGTCCCAAAAAGACCAAAAAGACTGAAGAATTCATGATGTCATAAAAAGCAGAGCTACTTAAATTGGATTAGAAAATAAAAATGACATGAACATTGTAAATATTCACAGATCACATCATTGACGTGTAATGTGCCGTTAAATGATGTCAAATTAAAGGGGAAATTACATGTGTGAGAAGTAAAATGAATAAAACGAAGACATTTAAAGATACATAGTCCTTCAAGTAAAAATCTCTACCATATATTACAGAGATGATCATCAGCCAGACAGCAGAACTGGAGGAATGATTGTAAAATAGAAGACAGGGTAGGCAAGACTCTGGTTAAAATCAACTCATTTTCAAATATCATGCATGGCAGTAAACTTTTAAAATTTCAGAGAAGTTATTTGAGTAATTTGTTTTATATGGAGCAAACACAAACATGGTCAGAATAAATAATTGATCCTGTCATTTCTTGAAATTTGTCTTTGGACTGTCTCAAAAACTAATTATATGTAAATTTTACTGGGGACAAATTCTCTGTTTTAGTTTACATGTGATCAGTTTTCTTTTATAAGTGTACATGTTGTTGGAATATAATTTTTGAATTTATTTGGAATGTATACAGACTATTCAAAAAAAACAGAATAGTGTATGAAGTTGATTTAATGTCTGACCTATCTTATGTATAACTGATGTATTTTTCTAATAATCATTTACATTATTAACATATAGCTAATCTAAATTTAATACACAATTTAATACTCCCAAAAGGTATATAAATAGTTTAATTGCTTAGAGTCAAATATAGATGCTTAGTAAAGCTGCATTTAGGTTTGCCTCCTTTTTAGTTTAAACAAACGCTTAGAAAATATTAAATAAAATATTACTTATTTTTTAATTATCACTCTTTCCATTTATCTATTTTTTCTGCTCACAGACTGAAAGAAAGCAAAATATTATATAGGCAGCAACTACATTTAATAAGCAAATGCTATTGTTAATAATATTAAGCATGTTGTACTATAGACTTATTGCCTCTAGATTACAATGGAAAATAGTCCAGATAAGTGCTGCCTCTCATTTATACATGTTCAAATTGGCTAATACTCAAAACATACTCCAAATGTCAAAAGAACATATTCTTGAAAGTGTGCTAAAATCTCTTTCTAGTATACTTTAAAAGGCAAAAGGCTATAGTTTCTAAAAAGAAATGTATAGTTCTGTTGATAAGGTATGAAGCAGTATGTAAATACTAGGCATAAACTCAATATTTTGCAAATCATAGGTACCTGTTCCATCTCTTCAGATTACACACTAAAGAAGAAACTTTCGTAAACTATAATATGGTAAACAGTGTTCTGTGTGTGACTTTAGGAAGAATACTATCTTTCTCTTAGTATTATTTAGAAATATAAGATTGAAGGCTCTTTTCTGAAAAGAAATTACAGTCCTTGCAGCAGTAATGGTAGACTTTTACATTCTTTCTGAAAGCTAATTCATTGCCAAGTATGGTGGCAAATGGTATAAATGGATGTTTCTTGTCCCAACTTTATGGTCTCAAATAACTACTGAGGCTGAATATTACTTATAAATGCTTAGCCAATAGCTCCGGTTTGTTACTAGCTAACTCTTACATTTAAATTAATTCATATTGTTATTTATGTTTTGCCACATGGCTCTTGACTTGTTATCTCATTTAGTACACATCCTACTTACTCAGCAGCTGGCTAACATCTGTCTTGACTCTGTCTCCTTCCCATCATTCTCAATTTAGCTTTTTCAACTAACTTCTTGACCACTACTGGCCTGTCAGTTTTTATTAACCAATAAGAGTAATACACATTCATAGTGTAGAAAAAGATTATTTCTTAGCTTATATCAAAGAAAATCAATTATACTTACATCAAATTTTACCAATGTGAGATAAGACAGATTAATAAAACAAAGTAGTTCTTTACTGTTGTAGAAAGGTATTCAATGAAACAGATTCTATTATCATTACTTCATGTTTGTCATTGTTTTTATTCCTCATGACAATGAAAAATGGTATAAGAGAAGTTAATAACTACAGTTTGCATTAGCCAGATTTGCAACATGCTTACTATAAAAAATGAATGCTTGCTCAACTATGTTCATAGCAGCTTTATTTGTAATACCAGAACCTGGAAACATTAGATGTCCCTCTACCAAAGAATGAAAAAAAAGAAAATGGGATACATTTACACAATGGAGTATTACTCAGCTGTTAAAAGAAGGACACTAAAAAAATTGAAGGCAAATGAATGGAACTACAAGTAACTCATCCTAGGCGAGGAAACCCAGACAGATAAAGACAAACATGATATATACTTTCTCATAAATAAATACTAGTTATAAAATAAAGGGTTGCAATCCACAGACCCAGAGGGATAAGGTAACAAGGAAAGTTTACAGGAAGACACCAGATCTCCCTGGGAAGGGGATATAGAAGAGATTTTGTGAGTGAGCTGAGGACAGGTGGGGATTGATAAGTAATCAGGGTGGGGAGCAGAGTGGGAGAGTGCTAAGGGGATTTCTTTGGGAGAATAGCAGTTGCATTCTGGGGTCACATAGAAGGCTGGTGCGGAGGGCTTTCTCAGGAGTCTGTGAGGAGGATGCCAGCTTAGACTCCTAACAATAGTGGATAAGTGGCCTGAACTGAGATGTCTGGCCCAATTTTCATCAGAGATGCATCATCCACAACTGATGGAGACAGATGCAGAGATCCACAGCTAAATATTAGGAAAAGTATGAGGAATCCTGCAAAAGAGGAAAGGGGAATGTAGGAGGCCAAGGACACTATAAGAAAACTCACAGAATCCAATAACCTGGGCTCATAGGGACTCACAGAGACTGAACTGACAACCAGGGAACGTGCATGGTACTAACCTAAGCACTCTGCATATATGTTATAGTTCTCTAGCTTGCTCCTCTTTTGAAATTTTTAACAGTGGTAACAAGGGTTGTCTCTGACTCTTATACTGGCTTTTGATATCCTGTATACTGGATCACCTTACCAAGCCTTAATACATAGTGAAGTACTTAGTCATGTAACTAGATATGTCATGTTTTATTGATACTCAGGTGAGCTGCCCTTTCCTGGATGGAGACTAGAGATGGGAGCAGAGGGGATGAAGAAGTGAGAGAAGTGATAAGGGAGAGAAATTTGGAGGGAAAGGTAGGGTGGGAGGATGTGGTGGTAAATAAATAGATGAAAAATAAAAGAATATCCAGATCAACTGAATTGACCTATATAAATCTTCTATAGCTACTTTTTATAGCAACAAACTTCAAAGAAAGCAGTTTTGGCCTAATAGAACAAATTTTTTTTTC